>JAPFFP010112933.1:0-41646 GCA_026153255.1 Solanum medicagineum | reverse complement strand
ATAGAAACAGAGGAAACTCTGCCGAAATTTCGGTAGAATTTCGTAAGCTTAGCTTGAAAGTTTTGGTGACTCGATAGTGGATTAAGTGCCTAGTCGGCACAAGTCATGGCTCCGGGGTTGGGCTGTGACAAGTTGCCACGATTTGCCTACTGCAGAACCAATGCATACTTGTGCTCCGTCTCATATGACGCTTCAGTTTTTCATCTCTTTTTAATTTGAAATTTGCCTACATGACATATGCATTGCTTCTCCCTAAGCCTACCAAACGTTCACCTTGGTTCGCTCTCATCAACCTGTCCTCCATCGGGCACACAATGACCAAAATAAAGTTAAATTTTCTATTTTGAAAAACTATATCCTAGTAATCCCAAATGGACAAACTTTGTTTTAAAAAAAAAATGAAAAATATATCTCACTTTTTCAAAAGGGGAAATTTAGTCAATCTAAAGATAGCATTTAAAGAGTGGCCTAAAAATGATACTAATAGATAAATGGACACTCAAAGTATTTCAACTTTCAGAGTGCATATCCAAATATCTTTACTTGATTTCAATTGACTACTAAACGCAATTCATTTTTACTATATTTCGTGGATATCATACACTGACATGACATATAAATTTTGAACTTATAAAATTTTTTAAGTTAAAGTTTCCACATGCAGTAAATAAAATAATTAAAGTGTCTAGACATGCAAATTTATTTTTTACTAGTTATTAATAAAGTGAAAAAAGAGCTAATATGATTAGTTATTCTCTAGCATTATACTTCCCTTTGCTTTTTCATGAGAAAAAAAGTAAGATGCCTAAATATGATATAAGTAAAGAATAAATAGGAAATTGTGCCCCATGTTACCCTCACATTCAAGTCAATTATTAAAAAAAAAAAAAGCACTTATAAATAGAATTGAAGTGTTTGGCTAATTATTTCCATCCTTTTCTCGTGTACTACTAATTATTATTTTCTCCAATCGAGGAACTGCAAGAGGTAATTCCAGTCTACCAGGTACACTGCTATTCTCTCTCTCTCTTTTTTTTCCTTCGTAGGTTAAATTTAATTTGATTATTACGATGAAAAAATATTTTTAAAAAAATATTTTCTTTGAGAAATAAAGAGAGGAATAGAAAAACAAATTAGTTAGCAAATAAAAATTTATTAATATTATTTTCTATAATGACCTTTTTTAAAAGTTAAGTCTTCACTGACATTGAAGTAAATGAAATCAAAGTTGGAAGAGTTAATAACTAGATCATGCCTTTGATTAATTTTATTAAAGCCCCTTAAATTATAAATAAATTTCAGAAAAGAAAAAAAATGTCCTTAAACTGAATAAAATTTAAAAAAAAAACCCCACTTTTTTTTTATTTATAAACGAAGCACTTCCTAATAATATATTATATCATAATATATACCACAAAACACCAAGGAAACTTAAATGCAAATAATGAAGATCGAAACTAACTCATCTCTCTCTACTCTTCAATACCTCAAATCCTGAGCGCAGATCCAAAGAAGAAAGCGAAAATAGTGACAGCACAACCGGCGGCAAATAACGGGGAGATGGATCCGGCGGAAGAAACAGGTGTCGATGCCGATGCATCGGCAGCCACTGCAGCTCCGATGAGTGAACAAACAACGATAAGGACTGAGAGAATTGATTTTGAGACCGTCATTTATGCGAGATCTGAAGAGTAATTGAAATGTAGCAACAGCAATGGTCAATACCCACTCAATTGATCATTTGATGTAAAAATGTTCTTACTCTCTGTAGGTTGATTCAAAAACACCTTTATTGTGACTTAACGGGTCAAAAAATGCCCTTTTTCAAGTAAATATATTATCTAGTTTCTTTTTTTTTAAAAACACATTCATTTAAGAGTAATGAATTTTTTTCATAGCAAATGATTATACTACTTCAATTTGACAAAAATTATAAAAATATTTTCTATTTTATTAGAGTTTTTTAAAACATTATCCGAATGAAAATTAATGATTAGGAAATACATAGTTATTCCATTTCAATTGATAAAATAAGATTAAAAAGAAAAAAAATTCTTTCCTACTTATTTATTAATTGATGTTATTAGAAAAAGATGGATTGTTTAAAAGTAATATTTCTATTAGCAGTAGAATATGTTGATAAAGTCAAGAAATAATATATTAATTAGAAAAATGATACTTTTGACCCATTAAGTAAGAACAAGGATATTTTTAGATCAAGTCATTAACGGGGTCAGGGAAGACATTTTTTATATAAATATTGATGACAACATACACTTATAAGATATTTAAGATTATTCATAAAAATATTATGTGTGTGTGCCTGTATGTGTGTACTTATAAAAAATAGGTGTTAGAATATATGCATCTACTATAGTTAGGGACCACGTCCCTTGAAGAACAAGTGAAGAACACACAAAATTTTACATGAAAAACCTCTTTGCTCAAAGAAGAAACAACCACAATTTGTCCCATAGGATTTTAACCAATCTTCACTAAGATGAAAGAGCAAAGTCATCGGTTATAAACTCTTGTAACCTAGACACTAAACTCCTCACCCCTTCCCTTGAAATAACTCTATCACAAGATGAGCCTAAGTAATATTACTATTGCCCACTACACAAACTAACTCTAGTTAGTGTAGACTTTGAACGGCTAACTCTAGCCCCAACTAGTAAGCAATAACTCTATTGCCCACTATACCAACTAACTATAGCTGATATAGGCTTCAACACCTTCTTCAAGGCTAACTCTAGCTAAGAACTGGTCAACTCGTAAAATAATAATAAAGGATCAATACTCCTTTATAACATAGGATGATCTTATGATATAAGAGCACAAGAAATAAAACTCAAAGCCCAACTAAAAATACTACAATGCCGGACCTGATCCCTATTGAATATGAGCAATGTTTTTACTTGAGGGAATGACTTTTGCTTTGGATATATTCTTGATTTGCAAAAAGCATTTTGTCTATGTCAATCAGTTCCCTATATAAAAAGACAAAAAAAAAAAAATCAAAAGTCATGCCATTGGTCGAGGTTCGCTCACCTTTCTCACCAACCGCAACAACTTTTGCTGCTTTACAGCTGTATAACATTAATTTGCCTGAATGTCAGAATTTCACAAGCTAAATTCCTTTGCTATATAATTTGTCAAATCATAAAAACAATGTATAATACTTCAATGTCTATACTTCATCAATAGGTATACAATTTGGTCGTTCCCTTTTTTACACTTCCATTCGAAATATCTGTTTATTTCTTTTCTAACATTTACATCCATACAAAAGAGAAAATGTGATTTATTATTCTTAACATGTACTACTCCCTTGGCTTTTTCATGAGAAAGAAAATGAGTAAGATGCCTAACATGGTTAAGTAAAGAATAAATCGAAAATTATGACCCATGTTACCCTCACATTACAAGTCAAGTACTAAACTAATTAAAATAAAATTTGACAAAACACATATAAATAGAATTGAAGTGTTTGGTTAATTTGTTAATTTCCATCTTTTTTCCGTTCCTATTATTTTTTTTCTTTTGTGTTAAAATTTAAACTATTAACAGTGTGAAAATTTAAACGAAGTTGGATTACATGTTTGTAATTTTAATTTTCATTTGTCTCTGAAATTTAATTGATATATCGTGTGCTAACTGTTATAAGTTAACACTTGATATCGAATCAATGGATATCTTATTGATATTGGCTAGCATATTAGTACATTTTAAAGTCGTTAACTGATGAGTCACATCGTTGAGCATGATTTCCGTTCAATAAGCATCCCTCATCAATAAATGTATCATACAACCATTCATAAGGCCTCAAAAATTCTCTCATTTAATAGTTTGATCTAAAAATGTGTGATAATTCTTTTTAAGATAAGAAGTGTCACATCAGCAAAACAGATGAGAAATGTTGGATATATAAGTAAACCGACCTTACCTACTACCGATGCATTTTAAAACCATGAGAACCTAGGTCCAAAGTGGACAAAAAAGCTTACTTAAGCGGCTGAACCATTACAAAATGTCCACAAGCGCAAAAATATACTTATTGTTACTTAATAGGTCAAAAAAGGCTCCTTTTCCTAGTAAATATATTAGTTATTTTTAAATAGAGGTAAGTGTTAAGAACACACTTAAATTATCTTCTTTTTTTGAGTTTCATACCTAAACTATTGGGAGTGTGTTTCTCAAACTAATAAATGATAATTTAGATATAAAATTCACATTCTCAATATTTTAGGTATGAAACTCAAAAAAGGGTAGTTTAGGTGTATTTTTTGATGCTTATCTCTTTTGAATACATTCTTTTAACAATTTTTTTATGATAAATGGTTATCCTACTTCAATTCGAAGAAATTAACGAATAAAATAGTTTCTATTTTATTAAAAAAATTTATCGTTATCCAAATGAAAATTAATAATTAGGTTACTATGATATGATATATATGACCTATAATATTGTTTAAAAAGATGCATAAAGTTGTTTTCAACAAACCCTGAGGATTCTATATTAATGTTACGTCCTATACGGGGACTAGACATATTTTCTTTCGAGTATTATTACCTAATGACTTGTATATGTGACATTAGTTCTGAGATGATTTTACTTCAATTTCCTTATGCTTATCTACTATCTTAGACTGTTTTATCTTCCTCTTTTATTATTATATTGGAATGTTGAGGTTTAGGTTGACTCGACTTGGTGGGATAGATGATTGCCATCACATTGGATTTCGGGTCGTGACTAATTGAAAGAGTTATTTTATTGAAGCAGATCAAAAAGAAAGATGGGAGAAATTGTACTTTCTGCAGTAATCACCAAAGCAATAGAAGCAGCTGGAAATCTACTCCTTTAGTATGGATTGGCTCCAAATAGAAATGAAGCAAATTCATTCTTACCTTGTTGATGCAAGGACCAAATTAACTCAAGGAGATTCAAGGGTGAAAAACTTGATAAAATATATTGAACAACTTGCCGATAATGCAAATGACATCTTAGATGAATTCGTTCCAAAAATTGAACGCAAAGATATTGTTGGTTGTCCCATTTTTCATGTTTCTTCTGCCCACAAGTTTGTGTCACGCCCCGGGAGGGTACCCTAGACGTAATCGGCACTTAGAGACTATTGCTAGTCTCCAAGCGAACCAGTTGGCCTCATCACATCCATTCATTCATACAATCTACTATCAGCAAAAGACATCAAGGGATATATGGGCACATTATCATTAGTTCGCAAATATATATACATACATATATATATTATAAAAAAAGGCTAGTAGAAAGAACTAGCTCACAATCTTACAACAACATTCGACTCTAGTCTATGAAGCCTCTATCACTATCAAGTGGTGCCACTGAAAGACCCATGACTACCTCAATCAAAATAAAGCCAGTCACCATAACTTTAAGGCAAGATGAAAAATAAACATAAGGGATTCTTTCGAAGTAAGGGAGGCTCACCAAATCAGTCGAACATCTCCAATCCTCAACGGTGTGCCTATTGACAATCTCCAAATCATGTATCTACATCATGAAACGATGCAATCCCAGAGGGGGACGTAAATACGTGGAATGTATTATTATGTGAAATAGCTGAGTGAAACTGGGAACAGGTAGAATAATACAATGATAACAATCAACTCAATATAGAAAGCAGTCAACATGTCAAATGTCTATCTAAAGAAAGAATAAAGAATAGACAAACGTCCCATCACATCCATCACCCTATACCATTACCTCAACATCACAGTACTATCAAAAGGGAATCCTAAATGGGAGTTTCTATAATCGACAATCACCCCCTATTAGCCAGAAGTGATACAACGAAAAGATGTCGTTGTAACATCCGTCCAGTACCTTGCCGGGGTAAAGGACGAGTCTGTCAGTGGATCCAAAAGTCTGTCTAAGTCCTTTTTGAGACAAAGGAAACATCCGCTTTCACGGTCCAATCTTCTCTTACACTGGCCACGTAATTAATGAGTTCGAGTGGGATTCACTCTTGCCCATTTTAGTGCTAATACTCCTCCCATGACTCAAGAAAGCTCATAGTCTGTCAAGGTCGGGCTGTTACACAGCCAACCTCCCCTCTCAAGTGGGGTCATCATCTCATATACCATTCTATCAACTCAAAGAGTAGAATTATTCTTCAAGCTAATGTTCAATCCTCATTTAATCCAAATAACACTAATTCCATCTACTTCAGTCATCAATACGCTCATCTCAGGACTTAGAAACTATCATTAGGGAACAATTGAATAGACACATCATGTGAGTTTATTTATGGAGACTCAAGAGACTATCAAGTTCAATAAATCTAGCATTGTTCTCACATTCACAATCACCATCTCTACCAACTTTCTCAATCAAGGCTCTAGACTCAACCCCTAATTTCATTCATGCAATCTTTAATAAAATAATAGGTAGGGTTTGCAATAATTCATCTAAAACATTCAATTCAAGAAAATAAGTTTATGATGATCATCAACATGTGAAAATACATACATTTAATAAAGTTTCAAGGATATGATCAAGAAAATCATTCATATAGACTCAAGAAACTTCAATCAACCATCTAAGACCTCCTATGGGGCACATGAAAGGAAAATCTCATGTTTTCGTTTAGCCTTACATACCTGGGGTTTTAAGAATCCTCAATTTTCCTGCACGAATTGGCCATGGACTCAAAACCCTCCTCTCTTCTCCTCCTCCTTCTCTCAGAATGTATTTTAGACCTAAGAAAAATGGGGTTAAAAAACCCTTTCGAACGTATATAGGCTTAAATACTCATTTTGTGACTTAAGAATATATTAGGAAGGATAAAAATGCCCTTCCCGAAGTAAAATGAAAAAAATGGGATTCTTACACACTGGTGCGCGACGCGCACCAGTTGTTTTTGTGACTTTTTTCGTGAAACAGTTTCCCGTAGAAGAAAAATTGAAAAAATCCCAAGTGTGGTTCTACATCCTAGGCGCGTTGCGGCCTGGACGCGGAAACCTCACTGTTTTAGCTTTTCTTTGGAAAATATTATTCATACTTTTTCGTGTTAAAGTCGAGTCGAGGCCATTTTCTGACTCGTTTTTCTGCACTGATCGCAAATCCCGTCTCTTCTCATCTGAACTTTGGAAGACGCGTTGTGCGCACGATACATTTTAGGGGCTTTTTGGTAAATTTTCATGGGGTGTTACATCATCTCCCCCTTGGGATCATTTGTCCTCGAATGATAAGTAAAGGTAGAATAGGCATGAGTAGACTCGGAACTCATCTTACTCCTTAGTCGGAACCTCTCGACCTTTCGTCTATCCGTCACTTTCGACATCTCTATCTTAGACTCGGGAATGGAATTGAATTAGTATCTCAACCCAAGGAAGGAACTTCGATAGCGTTAAGGATAGAATATTTATCTTCAACATCATCATCTCTCAGCACGAATAGCTCAAAACTCCCCTCAACGTTCACATCTATCAATCGATCTCTCGATTCTATCTCAATCGACAATCAACTCTACTCGGAACCAAGGATAGGCAAGTGACTCAAGAAAAGACAATCAGTTTAGTAAAAAGGAAGGGAATCTCCGACAACATTCTTATTGCCAGTCACGAATAACAATCAAGACTCATTCCAATACTCAATCAATCAATCTTGGCAGTCCCAAGTTACTCTGGATAGACAATTGATTCAGATCAAGAGTAGAGATACTTTTTTAGAATTTCCATCATCAAGCGCAAATGGAACGTCACAACTCAGTCAATTCGAATCATGTGAGCACCTCAACAATCGGCATTTTCAAACTCGGGAAGGAAGCCATCAACTCTAATGGGGAATGGGGACCATCTGTACATAAGACTTTACATACAACTCTTCAACTCTAAAGCTCAACACCTTGTCTCAATGGTACTCCCTTCTCATAGCACTCTACCCCGTCAATCTTGAGCTTATGGTTCTTACTCCAATTTCCATCTATCCACCTCCTCCTCTTCCATTCAAACCTACTTCTAAGCCTCAAGGTGTTATTCACAAGACAATCATATAACTACGAAGCTAATCTTCAACACTCAGCTCTAAACTTTCACAAGGGCTCCCATTAAAAGATCACTAGTCCTCTGCACTATTTCACTACTCGTCCTCAAACCCTTAATATGAAGTCTTCACTAGTCCATCATCAATATTTACATAATAACAACCCTGCATTCAAGCTTGTTACTCTAACCACTCCAACTATATCTTAGAATCTTCAAGCCTACTTAACACTTCTACCTTTACCATTCAACGAACTCTCACTCAAGGTCACACCCACATACTCTCACCTATCTGTTGCACATCATAAGTTTACCTCCCTCCTCCTTCCTATCTCTATCCCTACATAACACAAGTTTAAAACCAATATCATAATAAGGATACACTCACTCCTCCTCATCCACCCTCATCCTCAATCTACTACTCCCAACATCACAATCTGAATCTGGAGGAACTCATTACTTCCCCCTTTTGCCAAAACCTCAAACTACTCTCTCTTCATGAAGAAATAAGCAAGATGATACCTCTGAAACTTGATACTCTATATCCTACCATCAGCAATGGCATAAGAAGCGAATGTCAGTGTATGCGTAAGGTGACATCAGAGTCAAGAACTCTCACTCTCTCTCATCAAGCTCACCCCTCTACCATCATCCACACTTCTATCAAGGCAAGAAAGATGGATTACTCAAAGAGCTTGGAACGAAAGATCATTAGCATGATCCAATCGAGAAATCTTATCTGAGAACTTTCTTAGATTACAATCTCTCTCGTCTATCAAGTCTCATCTTGAGTTCACAGAACTATACATAGTGAAAACTCAGGTTCACATCTCATTCAACATAGGTCTAGAAACTCTTGGATTCATGATAGGTAAGATCAAGATTAATAAATGGATTCATCGCTTCTCATCCTCAAAACTCAACATGATCGGGAAGCAACATGATATGCCAGGGACTAGGTCATAGGTCCGACGGTCATACACCCGAAGGTTACCTCAACTGAGGTATAAGGACTATAAGAGATGGAAAAGAATTGACATCTCATCTTGATCAGCCTATGACAATCCAAAAGCTCAAGATCTACTTCGATTTCTCACATCATCATCTCCCCCTTAGCTCTTAGGGTCCTCTCTCTAAATTTATAAATCAATTTACTCTACTAAGCTATAAGCATATACCTCCACAAAGTCAAGGAATCACTATCCCTAAGAATATGCATCTTAAGCCCTTCTGTCATTCTATAGTCACATACATATAACTAGCTACTCAGACTCCTTTCAACGATATCACTCTTAGCTTCCTCATGTCTCCATGGAACTCTTTCTCTCTCTTTCTATTTGCTGCTCGTAATGGCATACATAATCACTTTCCACAATTGTTACACTTTAACAACTTCTTTTGCCTGCTAACGCTCAACCTCTGTGCTCTCCTAAACTCATCATTCGTATAAGACTTAGACTATTAAGGAAAACTCCTCATTAGCTATCCATAAACCCCGATCAACTTTGCTGCTCGGGATGACACAGAATGCCTACCTCAACTCACTTCCCATTGGACTCAAGGATATTGTCTAGACTCTCATAGAAACCATAATTTGAGGGTTTCACACATCTTTACATAATCATGAATACCCATCGCAAGTCTCTTCTTATCTATTGGGCTATCCTCATTCCACTAATCTCACCTAAGGGGCACTTTTATCCTACCCCTAGAATCACTCTTCTTACAATTAGCATCTTTATACACTAGGACAAGTCTCTTAGAGAAAAATCTCCAACTAAGACTACCACTCTCATGATACTATCTCCTCTTTCATAGTACTCCTCAAACTCAAGCTTAGGGTATATTATTAACATGCACATCGACCACACACCTCTTTAATGCTAACTTACAACCTCAAGATAAACGTTTAGGGAACATAATCTTACTAAAATCTCAGAGCGAGGAATCAATCATCACAGCCCCTCTTCACAACTCATGTACTACTCACCCTTGACTATAACTCCTCATCTAGCTAAACTTATAGCTCCATGGATCTCGTGAACTCTCCCATACAATCACAAGCCTAACTTAGATCTATTTCATCACATTAAAAGCACTCTTTCCCTATATTCAAGATCTACACTTCACCCTCAATAGTATGAATACTACAACACATCAACATGCACTTCCTTCTAGTTTGAACATGCTCTATCACATTCTGAAACTTCCTCTCTCCCTCTCTATACCTCATCTCATCATGGCAATCCCAGAGTACTTATCATATTTCTGTCAATCCTATGGCCATCGACTCCTAACTTCACCAGTTACCCAAAATGGATACCTATCTCTAACTAGAAACCTCAATCAGTCATCACTCTTGCTATCTCATCCCTTTCCTTCTATTATCATCCTTCTAACTATGGAATGATTAAATTCTACTGAAGGCTTATAAGACCTCACATCTCACTCTTAGGTGTTAGCACTAAACGCTTTGGAGACCTAAGTTTCTCTCTCTCATGAGTAATAGCGGGAGCAATTTTTGAGTAGAAGGGTCTGGGTATATCTAGATTAACTCAAGTGCGTGATTCATATGAGAAGAAGTGCACCCTTTCTAGTCAATCAACTTAGCACACTAATTGGCTTCTCTAAAACATAGTGCAGTCTCTCTACTACCCGGGTTACTTATTCTGGGGATCTCATCGATACGAGCTTAAACATCACCTTCTCTGTCACCTCGTGGATGAGGCATAGTTGAAAGGTTTATAGTAGCGCACGAATCATCATAGACTTCTTAGTAAACAACTCCATCGCACGATTCAAAATCTGAAAGAAGGGAAACTTTTCCAAATGCCCTATGGCCTCCCTATTATGGATGTGGCGCCTTCATACCAATAATAAGGACTCTATTAGACACGGCTTCATAGACTCCCTAGGACACTTGAACTCGTGCTCTGATACCAAGTTTGTCACGCTCGGGAAGGTACCCTAGAGATAACCGGTACTCAAAGACTATTACTAGTCTCCAAGCGAAACACTTGGCCTCATCACATCCATACATTCATACAATCTACTATCAACGAAAGACATCGAGGAATATATGGGCATATCATCATTAGTTCTCAAATATATATATATATATATATATTAGAAAAAAAGGTATATATATTATAAAAAAAGGCTAGTAGGAAGAACTAGCTCATAATCTTACATCAACGCTTGACTCTAGTCTATGAAGCCTCTATCACTATCAAGTGGTGCCATTGAAAGACCCATGGCTACCTCAATCAAAATAAAGCCAGTCACCCTAACTCTAAGGCAGGATGAAAAATAAACATAAGGGATTTCTCCAAAGTAGGGGAGGCTCACCAAATCAGCTGAACATCTCTAATCCTCAACGGTGCGCCTGTTGACAATCTCAAAATCATGTAACTACATCATGACACGATGCAGTCCCAGAGGGGGACGTCAGTACGTGGAATGTACTGGTACGTAAAATAGCTGAGTGAAACTGGAAACAGGTAGAATAATACAACGATAACAATCAACTCAATATAGAAAGCAGTCAACATGTCAAATGTCTATCTAAAGAAAGAACAAAGAATAGACAAACGTCCCATCACATCCATCACCATATACCATTACCTCAACATCAGAGTACTATTAAGTGGGAATCCTAAATGGGAGTTTCTATAACCGACAATCACCACCTATGAGGCAGAAGTGATACAACGAAGAGATGTCGTTGCCACATCTATCCAGTACCTTACCGGGGTAAAGGACGAGTCAGTCAGTGGATCCAAAAGTCTGTGAAGTCCTCTTTTGGGACAAAGAAAACATCCACTTTCATGGTTCAATCCTCTCATACTCTGGCCATGAAGTTTATAAGTTCAAGTGGGACTCACTCTTACCAATTTCAGTGCTAATGCTCCTCCCATGACTCAAGAAAGCTCATAGTCTGTCAAGGCCGGGCTGTTACACAGCCAACCCCCCTCTAAAGCAGGGTCATCATCTCTTCTATCATTCTATCAACTCAAAGAGTAGAATTATTCTTCAAGCTAAGGTTCAATTATTTAACCTAAGTAACACTAATTCCATCTACTTCAGTCATCAATATGCTCATCTCAAGACTTAGAAACTATCATTAGGGAACAATTGAATAGACACATCTGTGAGTTCATTTATGGAGACTCAAGAGACTATCAAGTTCTATAAATCTAGCATCGTTCTCACATTCACAATCACCGTCTCTATCAACTTTCTCAATCAAGGCTCTAGACTCAATCCCTAACTTCATTCATGTAATCTTTAAGGTAGGGTTTATGCAATAATTCATGTAAAACATTCAATTCAAGAAAATAAATTTATAATGATCATCAACATGTGTAAATACGTACATTTAATATAGTTTCAAGAATACAATCAAGAAAATCATTCATATAGACTCAAGAAACTTCAATCAACCATCTAAGACCTCCTCTAGGGAACATAAGAGGACAATATCATGTTTTAGTTTAGCCTTACATACCTGGGTTTTGAAGAATCCTCAATTTTCTTGCACAAATTGGCCCTGGACTCAAAACCCTCCTCTCTTCTTCTCCTGCTTCTCTCAGAATGTAGTTTAGACCTAAGAAAAATGGGGTTATAAAACCTTTTCGAACGTATATAGGCTTAAATACTCGTTTTGTGACTTAAGAATATATTATGAAGGATAAAAATGCCCTTCCCGAAGTAAAATGCAAAAAATAGGATTCTTGCACACTGGTACGCGACGCGCACCAATTGTTTTTGTGACTTTTTTCGTGAAGCAGTTTCCCGTCGAAGAAAAATTGAAAATAATCCCAAGTGTGGTTCCGTGTCCCAGGCGCGTCGCGGCCTGGACGCAGAAACCTCACTGTCTTAGCTTTTCTTTGGAAAAATTAATTCATGTTTTTTCGCGTTAAAGTCAAGTCGAGGCCATATTTTGAATCAATTTTCCACGCTGATCACAAATCTGATCTCGGATTTTCTATCGGAGCTTTGGAAGACGTGTTGTGTGCATGATACATTTTAGGGGCATTTCGATAAATTTTCGCAGGATGTTACAGTTTGTTGAGGAGATTGAAAAGATTAAGAAAAGGGTTGCTGAAATTGATCATTTGAGAACGACATATGGTATCACTGAGACAAACGACAACAACAATCAACAAGACTACAATGCAGTGCAGGGGTGGCTCGAGAATGTTAGAAAAAAGGCAAGCGTCGTGTGCCCCCAAATTTGAGGGGCTCAATTTTTATTTTAGTAATAACAAGTTATAGATTTTTTTTAAGAAAAAAATACTAAGTATTATTTACCATAAAAAATTATTTATTTCATATAAAATAAAAAGAATAGTATAATAAGTTAGGCACATATGGACACTGGAGTATAATTATATAGTCAATTGAAATGAATTACCAAATGAAATCAATTATAATTCTTTTTTAAATAATTTTGCATCTCAAAGAGATAGAAGAAAAAATTTGTAAGAAAATATATTAATTTATCTTTTGCCCCTTAGGCCACTAATTTGCTTGAGTCGGCCTGTTCCAGTGGACCAGAGAAGATTATTTCTTCATGCTGATGAAACAACAGTCATTGGTTTGGATGATGACTTCAAAATGCTCCAAGCCAAATTACTTGATCATGATTTGCCTTCTGGAGTTGTTTCAATAGTTGGCATGCGCGGTTTGGGGAAAACAACTCTTACCAAGAAACTTTATAGGCATGTCGGTGATCAATTTGAGTGTTCGGGACTAGTCTATGTTTCACAACAGCCAAGTGCCGAAGAAATCTTACATGACATAGCCAAACAAGTTGGAGTGACGGAACAGGAAAGGAAAGATAACTCGAAGGACAACCTAAGATCACTTTTGAAAGCAAAAAGGTATGTTATCCTCCTTGATGACATTTGGGATTTTAAAATTTGGGATGATCGGAAACTTGTCCTTCCAGAACGTGATTCCAATATTGGTAGTAGAATAATCATCACGTCTCGAAATAGTTGTGTAGGCAGATGCATAGGAGGGGATCCCTCGCTCCACGTGTTGCAACCCCTAGATTCTGAGAACAACTTTGAACTCTTCACCAAGAATATCTTTTGATTTTGATGATAATAATAATTGGGCAAATGCTTCACATAACGTGGAAAACATTGGTAGAAATATAATTGAGAGATGTGGAGGTATACCACTAGCCATTGTGGTGATAACAGGTATGCTAAGGCAATGAGGAAGAACAGAACATGCATGAAATCAAGTACTTAAGAGTATGTGTCATGAAATTCAAAATGGATGTGCCATGGTATTGGCTCTGAGTTACAATGATTTTCCCATTGCATGAAGGCCATGTTTCTTGTACTTTGAGCTTTACACTGAGGACCATGAAGTTCGAGCTTTTGATTTGACAAATATGTGGATTGCTGAGAAGTTGATAGTTGTAAATAGTGGCAATTGGCAAAAATTGAAGATTTGGTAGAGGATTCCTAAATGATTTGGTTTCTAGAAACTTGATTCAAGTTGCTAAAAGGACATACAATGGAAGAATTTCAAGTTGTCACATACATGACTTGTTACATAGTTTGTGTGTGGACTTGGCTAAGGAAAGTAATTTCTTTCACACCGAGCACAATGCATTTGATGATCTTGACAACACTGCTAGGGTATGAAGGATTACATTCTACTTTGATGATAATGCCATGGAGTTCTTCCACTTAAATCCTAAGCCTAAGAAGCTTCGTGCACTTTTCTGTTTCACAAAACGCGGTCGGACAATTTTTCAAATGGCTCATCTTGACTTCAAATTATTGCAAGTGTTGGTTGTAGTCCTGCCTCAAGATAATCATGTCAAAATCCCAAACAAATTTGGGAACATGGGTTGCTTACGCTATCTGTAATTGGAGTGGAATACTTTCGGAAAACTGTCAAATAGTATCCTCAAGCTCAAATGTTTACTCACCATAGATATTCGAAAGAGCGTCATTGGACTTCCCTCTAGTGTTTGGGAGTCAGAAACAATTGAGACATCTTCACTGTTTTGGTTTTCATCAAGCATCTCATGGTTGCTTTTCTATAAGCCCAAACATATTGTACTCGTTGCCTCCTAGTAATCTACAAATTTTGATGTGGACTCAGGATAAATTTATTGAACCGAGATTGTTCCACAGATTGAGCAAATTAAGGAAACTGGGTACGAGGAGTATCCAATTCTATCATTAAGATATTATCAGCATTGAGCCCTATGCCACTGGCGCTGGAGGTTCTAAATCTCCAATCTTACAAGGAGCCAAGTGAGCAAATAAACTCGTAGTCCTATCCAAATATTGTAAGTTGTATTTGGAAGGTCTCGTAAGAATACCCAACAACTCTGAAGCATTCCCTCCAAATCTTGTCAAGCTTACTCTTAGATAAATTATGGTAGACCATCATCTACTGGCAATGCTTAAGAAATTTTCCAAATTAAGAATACTTAGAATGGTTCGCTGCGAAATAATGAAGAAAAGATGGATCTCTCTTGCGAGGCAAATGGTGATAGCTTTCCACAACTTGAAATTTTGCATATTCAACAACCTTAAGACTTGTTTGAAGTAATGTGCAAGGATGATGTGGAGTATGCCTAATACTTGTAGGAGTCTCGAAACGGCTTGAAATGAGGCTCCCGGAACGTCTTGCAAAGCTTACAATTTTTTAGGTTAGTTTGCTAATATTATTTTTTATTTACGTTTCAGAAAAATCTTTTTGAAAATCTCAAGGATCACTTTTTTTAATTTTATATATATTAAGTTTTCATAAAAACATAAACATTATCTTTAAATTAAAAAAAGTGAGAAATATTAGTTAATTATATAAGCTAATATTATTTTAAAATGAAATAAATTAGCATAATGATAACATTAATTTTATTTATAATAATTAAAACTCTAATATTTATTTATACAGTTGAAAATAGTATAAAAATAATAACTGTACAAATATATTTTGACGTAGAAAATATAAAATAATTGATTTGATTCATGTCAATTTTGATAAAAATAGTTAAATTGAAATACTTTAGAGTGTTGACCATAATTAATTACATTAAATATTTTTATACAATGACTTGATAGATCCTTTATATTCTATAAAATATTTACAATTTTTATATTAGAAAAATCCTCCAGTTACATGTCACGCCTCGAGCCTATACCCTAGGCGTGGCCGGCACTAATAAACCATTACTGGTCCCCAAACGTACCCTTGGCCTGGCTGACTCACTTAACTGAAGATTTAACATACATGTGGAAGCTTTATAAGGTGAACCGTCAAAACATTTGATGAAACATGAAGAACATCAACCATATTGGATATAAAATCTCAAAAATATCTTTTGATACAAATACTAATAAATGCTTTCAATATTCGAATGAATAGACTGTACTAACTTTCTAACTCTGTCTACGAAGCATCTACTAAATTAAAGATTTGTGTTGTACAAGACCCACGACTACCTAACTACAAAATAAATAAATAAATGAAACTAACTGACTGGAGCCCTCTGAGAATGAGGAGGTCACACCAACTACCATTGGAAAGTTGTCTTACCGAACGCCTACTATCATGGGTGCCACAATATGCATCATAAAATGATGTAGTGCCAAAGGCATCAGTATGTGAAATGTACGGTATGTAAGATGGCCAAAAAGTACTAAGGATAGGATACTCACTTTTAAAAATGAACATCGAGATAGTTTTATTGACAAAAGTATGTCATGCAAATGAAATCATATGTTTTTAAACTAGTCTAAAGGTGTAACTCAATATAAAGGAAATACTTACTTTAATGCATTAATGAGCACAAATAAATATTTAAAAATATGATACTCAAATACTTAGCTCTGCATTAGCTCAACTCAATTTATTATGCAACATAATAGAGAGAAATACTTGAATAAAGATATGATAAATCTCAATGTGTAAAATAATGAACTTTACTTCTTGGGGAGTTTCTCTAACTGACAACCATCACTATAAGCTTCATGATGATACAATGTCTTGCCCATACTGCTAGAGCCATCTCATACTCTGCCAGGGTAAGGGACGAAAACTAGAGGAGTGGATCCATCCCAAAACTAGGTCATCTCAGTTGCAATAAGGAATTGTACTTTTGGTACAATCCTTTCCTACGCTGGCTACGTAGTTTATGAGTTCAAGTTATTATTACTCTCACTCAACTCCCAAAATACCTTTTTAATGCTCATACTTAAAAGAGTATTCCTGCTAAAAGTATTACTTTGTTCTCTTTGGGACTCAGCGCAACTTTAGCTTTTCTTAAACTTTTCTCAACTTGACTCTCTTCTTTTTCTGAAGGACTGATCAATGCAAGGTTTCTCAACATGATCTTTATTACTCAGATATCTTGCAAATGCAAAAGATTAAAGTACTTCTTAAACTCAAATCAAAATTGTGATTATTAATCGTTTTTCATGAAATAGTTATAGGGTTCTCATAAATACAACCATAATTAAATCTTGTCTCAGTATCTTACTTTGATAATAAAATCAGCAAAAGTCATGATTCTTATCAAGAAAAAATGCATGAACAATATCTTGATGAAATTTGCTAGCAGTGGAGGTAAAATGATCTCAACTCAAAGCTTGAATCTTGGGTGGAGATTTATAGTCAAAGACACTAAAACATATGTAAGATAACTTTTTAGAGGGCCTTACATACCTAGAGAATTAGTTTCTTGGAGAAAATCGTTGATCTTGGGACCTTGACGCTTGTTCTTGAGAAAAGAAATTCTCTTTGTAGTTCCCATAGAGTGGAAGTACTTGAAAAACTATTAGTGGAAGGAATTCTCTTTGATTCTTGAAAAATAAGAATCAAAAAATCCTTTCTTGAAATTCTTGAATCCGTTTCTTGAAACTCTAGGTTATGATTTAAGATTTTCTTAGAGATTCATGAATAGATGGAGAAATTTGGATTGAGAAGCTTGAAATTTATGAAGAATAACTTACCTTGATGATGAATCTTGAAAGCTAGCCCTAACTTTTCTTCTCTTGAAAGATAGGTTCTAGGTTTGGAGAGTATTTTGAGCGTAAAGAAATCAAGGAGTCACGTTTATGGATTTATTTAGGATTAAAACTGACACGTTTGGGCTTAAAAGGGGTGAGAAAAGTTGGAAATACCCATCTTTAAAATTACAAATTGGGGCACATACAAGACCCCCACGAATTGTAGAAGCTTCTACGACCCGTAGGGGACCATTCGTAAACTTTAGGATGTTTTTCGGGGTCTCTGAAACTTTCTACGAGCCCCCTGATATGACTTGAAGAGGGTTCTATGACCCGTAGATGGGCCGTAAAGTCTAGTGCTAAAAATTAAAGTTCTCTAACCTTTTCCACAAGATACTGATACGGGTCGTACTCCGATTTACGACCCGTAGCTGGGTCTCATATTGCAACTCTGCACTGGTAATCCGCAGTAAAACAACCATAACGTTTGAATCTGAACACCAAAGAAGGTGAAACCAGTTGTGTTGGAAAGATAATGCAAAGAGCTTCCATTTGGTAGGTCATAGGCGACCTAATTCTTTGTGTGCTAAAAGTTATGGTCATTTAAGTTGACCCTTGCATAATCCAAAGTGAAAAACTTAACCGATAGGAAACCTTTGAACTTGACTAAGTACTAGAGGTCTCTTATGAACCCAATCCACTTCTAATACACTTCACACATATATGGATAATCGTTAGAATATAGGTACATGTAAGACATTACTAGGTTTAATTTTATATACTTATGACAAAAATTCCGGGACCTATGAATGAAATTGTGGGGTGTTACAATATCTTCCCCTTGGGATCATTCGTCCTCGAATGAAGGTGAGAGTAAGCTGGAACATAATGGATTTACCCTTAATATTTCCTCCCTTATGAACATTTCTACCAACACAGATGGGGCTAATTCATACCATGAGTTTGAAAATTGTCCATGGCAAATAAGATAAGAATGACATGAGGTTAAACATAGGTCACACACTCTCGAAAGCTATTCAACAAATAACAGGGGTTCCTTGGGAATGGAATAAGGTTAGGAATACGGTACTTTGAATGACACGGCTGATATCTTTTAATCCTAGCAACATTTCTCGGCTACACTCTTCTTCATACATAGAATACTTCATTAGTTGTGACTCATATATTTTTCCCATGAGGATACATATGGCTGCTCTATCAAGGTCTAAGTCTAATTGCATACTCTTACTTTGTTCAAACCTAACTCTAAGTCATTGGGTGTTACTCATAAGATGGCCATAAAAATCTTAACAACATGGTTTATGCTCTATACCTTCTTGAGAAATCCTATCCCAAGAATGCTACTCCCTTCTTCTACACTCAAAAGCCATTATTCCTACTCAATATATATCTAATGAATCCTACATTAATTCACGTGCCATAAACACCACATTCAAGTCTAGTACTAGAATCACTCCATGGGCTTTAAGTAACCACTCTTCTTAGAATCTCCAACCTTCTTATGTATTTAGTGTCAATGTATCATTCCTTAATACAAGGAGACAATATGAATGCTCTCATCTAACTCTAAGTAACAACACATCATCTTGCTCTTTCTTCCTACTTACAACTTCACCTTAGATGGAACGGTAGATCACTACTATTACAACCCGAAATATAACTTTCTCTTAGCTATCATTACTCGACTACTACTATTGGTATCACCATCAAAACTAACCAAAATCATCGGAGGGATTTGAATGAGAGATCTAGAGGATGATTCTTTGATAAACATTTTTCTATAGGAACGCGCATGTCATTTTATTACTGTGTGAGCCACTGAGGGTAAGTCACAAGTTCGTAACACTGAGCATACTATGGAACCTGAGTGCTTATATGAGTAGATCCATATCATGAAACTAGTATATGAGATTTATAGAGTAAGATTGAGATCAATGGGCTAGGATCTTCATCTCTTATTTTGGGAAATGAGAATAGCTATGAATATATCTGAAATTTATGAGCATAGATCATTGACATAATGTTGATGTGCAAGACGTCAATAAAGTATTATAACGTTTGAGATTTAGGAAGATGCTAGAGTAGGAGTGGATTGATATACCACTAAAATTTCTTATGAATGCACCACTTCTGATTCTTGTCACGTGACTTGGCTTCTTACCTTATCATCTTCCCCTTGGGTTTGAGGCTAACACTTAAAGACTATAAACCTATTCCACCTTCCTTTAAACTGATCGATACATATCTCATTCTAATACTTAGAGAATTGCTAACTTCGTGACTACCGAACTCTCTGACTACATGTACTAGGACTGCTTGTAGAACTTCTTTCTAAGGTACTTTTCTTAACCTCATCCTTATTCTATAAAAGTCTCTCTACAACTACTACGCGCATTGGCTTGTCAGGCCACTCTATTTAACTCATAGTAACCTGTTTTCTCCTTCCTTGCATACTATCGTGCTTCTTTAAGCTCGCCTATTTATCTAACTAGAAGGTACTTGAACTATATTTAAGAGATTCATTATGTCCTATATATGATACCTTTATTCAGACACTTAAGGACAATGGAGAATGCTTACACTGACTTACTTCACACTGGCGACATGAATATACCATCTAGGCACATCTAGAAAATCATAACTTAACCAAAATATTATCTTAACCATATATACTCTCTCTGATACACCTTTTTAAACTTCTCCTTACTTAATGAATTAGCCATAATTCATTGTTCTCATCTAAGAATTGTATTACCACACTTGTGCCACTTATATTTACCTCAAGATCACATCTTAATTCCTTACTCCATGTCAAACCTATCAGATCAAATATCAACCTATCATTATCACCTTCATGCTTCCATCCCTCTTATCATGACACTTAACTCAAGTTCAAGCTTAATGTCTAGTACTTAAACACGTATACAAATATAATTTCTCCCAAACATATGCCAACTTATGACTTTTAAATGAAACTAAGAAATATTCACCCACTAAGACATCACAACAAGTAGTCAAGTAGTATCTCTTAGTCTATCTAGTTATCACTTCTCATTGTATTCCCTTTCAAAATCAAGGTTCTACTTACCCATTCACTATAAATCACTGTCTATCTTTCACCAATAACTCTTTGAACATCATAGGACTTTTCATTTAAAATTGTAAGCCTAGCTTAGATGTATCAACTCATGTCTACTCTATCTTCTATTCAAGACCTATATTTGTTCTTTACTAAATAATGACATATCAACATAATTCCTTTCTAGTTCGAATATACTCTGCCTCATACTAACTAATACATCCTCGTCTACTTTCTAACATGAAAGATAAATGATACTTTCTTCTCTTGGTTCAAATCAAAGGGACTTGATCTATCAACCCATTACTTATCTTATTGCTATATAATTCTTAGCTACATATCTTAATTAATCACGATTTCTTTTGAATTTCTACATCTTTCTAGCCCTGGGATCATTCTGCGCCTTATGATTTAGAGAAGAGAATCTGAGAGTATGTCTTTGTCCAACTTGAGCTCACGACTCATACGAAAACCGATAGATTTAGGCACACCAATAAGCTTCTATCAAGCCTGGTGTAATCTCCTTACTTTTTGAAGTCTTTATCTGAGAGTAACTCATCAATAAGAATATGAACTTTATTGTTCCAACCACCTGGATTATGAGGAGTAGTTGAATTGATCTGAGGGACACATGAATCTGAGTAAGTATTGCTTGATTTAGAGTATGAATGAATGAGAGATATTTCCTAACTACCCTATAGCCTCCTTATAATAAGTGTGGTGCACAACACACCCATAATCAAGACTCTGCTAACATAGCTTCATAGACACCCTAGGAAACTTGAACTCTGCGCTTTGATACCAACTTTGTCTGCATACACCCTGGACATGGCCGGCACTCAGAAACCATTACTGGTTCCTAAACTTACCCTTGGCCTGGCTGACTCACTTAGCTGAAAATTTAACATAAATGTGGATGGATTATAAAGTCAACCTTCAAAACATTTGATGAAATGTAAAGAACATCAACCATATTAGATATAAAATCTCAAAAATATCTTTTGATACAAATACTAATAAATGCTTTAAATATTCGAATGAATAGACTGTACTAATTCTCTAACTCTTTCTACAATGCCTCTACTAAAATAAAGATAAGTGCCATAATAAGACCCATGACTACCTGACTATAAAATAAATAAATAAATCAAACTAACTGACTTAGAGGAGGTCTCACCAACTGCCATTGGAAAGTTGGCTTACTGAATGACTACTATCATGGGTGCCAGAATCCGCATCATAAAACGATGCAGCACCAAAAGTGTTAGTACATTGAATGTAAGGTATGTAAGATCGCCAAATATTACTAAGGATAGGATAATCACTTTAAAACTGAACTTGGAAATAGTTTTATTGACAAAAGTATGTCATTCAAGTTAAATCATATGTTTTTAAACTGATCTAAAAGTGTAACTTAATATAAAGGAAATACTTACTTGTCAAGATCCAAGCCTAGGGCCTAGACGTGACACGGCGAATGAGAAGCCCGGAGACATCCCAAGCAACCCTCTTAGGATATCATATACACATCCTTGGTTGCGGAAGAAAAATAAGACAATAACAAAATTCAATTAATAAAAAGGGGTAGTGGGACTAAGGGAAGTCTGTCGTAGTCATAAAACATAAGAAGAGTCAAGCTCATAAGCATATACAACATAGTATCCAACAGCACCTCTACTTAAGAATGGAGCAGAGCCCAAGACACTTCCCGGGCTCACCCTCATGATAATAAGTATCCAACATAAGGAACAAGTCTCAACATAGCATGAATAAAATAGATATTGTCATCGGAGTTGAGGACTCACCAAAAGCTTTCTTCAAGAACTGAACTAGCCACGTGGAGGAGGATGATCTATAGGAGCTATGATCCTTACATGATAATATCATGTAGGCATAGAGTATGCATTAGTACTTGGAATATACTAAGTATGTGGGGTGCAATGCAACAAAGACATAAGCCGTAATATTCAAAATACATACATATAGTCAATGGATATAATCTAAATATGACATGTATGACAAATGCTTGTAATAAAACATGCATATAAAATATTTAACTTGCATAATATATTATACATATGTGGGAGGAGACCTTAACTAACATAGACCAAGTGAGCTACTACTTGGAATCCAAGGCATGAAACCCCCTCGGTAAGGTGGACGAGGCATGACACCCTCTCGATAAGGTATCATCTACTTACCAAGGTAAACCAAACATGATAACATGAACTAGATGGATCCACTAGTAAAGCCCTTTTTGGAAAAAGAACATAATCCTATGGTGGTACATAGTTTAGAGACCAAAGACTTTATATAAGGACCCTTTGAGTCGAGCTCCTACATTAAGCCTCAATCGGTGCTAAGTCTAATCCTACGGAATACTTAAAATAATCATAACTTTAATCATAACATGAATAATTTGTAAGAGACATGATAGCTTGACATAAGTAGCTCATTACATGCTTGAACTCTATTTGTGAGCTTACTTGAACATGAGGGTAAATCTCAACTTGACATGAATGGCTCACAAGAGGTTAAAATCTTGAAATAGGGATCAAATTGTCACTTGTAAAATCATAGATACTTTCATGAATTAAATACATGCTTGGGAGCCCATAATAATCTTGAAACACTTGACTTGTCAATCAAGCAATAACTCATCTTTAACTTGAAAATCCTTGTCATATAATTTAATCAAACAAATGGTAGGTGTTTGGGCACATGTTCAAATCATGCAATTCAAGAGTATAAGACATGAAGGAGTAAAACCAATGCATTCAAAGTCTTTCAAATCAACCCACCAACATTCTAGTAAAACCCTCATTTTTGATGGCATGAAATCCGCCTCAAAATTCACAACAGTTCATAATTTTCATAGTTCACATCATGCATAACTTCAATGGATATAAATCAACTCATGGAATAACTTAAGATAGCTATTCATGCATAATCAATTTTTGATAAAAATTCAACATAAATCCTATTTGTAGAGCATGATAGGAAGTACGCACGAATAATTAAACCTTGAAATCATGAAATTCTATTAAAAAAAGAGTGTTGGACTCCATGGGAGAAAGGATCCATGGATGAAGACCCACAGACCTTAAACCTAGAATTTCTTGGAGTGAACTTGAAGGAGACTTGATGCTTATATTGAGTCCTTGAAATCCAAAGTTGTTCTTGAGATCCTTTAATTTGAATGGAGATTTTGATAAAGTCTTAATGAGGTTTCGGAGAGGGTTTTGTGAGTTCTAGAATTGAAAAATGACTAAGTATGGAGGATTTCACGTTTAAATGAGCATTGGGTTATTACCCCAATGCCTTTGGATGGAATATGAAAAACAGGGAAAAAATTATACTCGTCCGCGTCCATTCCACGCTCAAACCACACGCGAAGGAAAGTTTTGAGCAAGTCCGCAACCAGGCTGCGTCGCGCCTGGGGCGCAGATGCACACTAAAAGTCGATTAATTAGCAAAAAATATTTTTTCCTATAGGTCTTCTAAAATCTGGGTTTTACCCATTTCGGACTCAATATTTCCCCCTGATCAAGAATATGAAGTCCGATTTCTAAAATCATGCATGGTTTTTGAGATATAAGAAAAATACGATTATGGGTAATTCTGAAGCACATTAGGGATGTTTCAATATCTCCCTCTTGGGAACACTCATCCCTAAATGTCAAAGAAACATACGTAAGAGATGAAATCATGAGACTTCCAGCCCTACATGAATGCAACTATGCACTTGAACATCATTTTGAAAAAGTTTCAGCATGAATTTCAAATATCATTGTAAAACTTGTTACCATGAGCATGAATGCATGCAAAAATGTCATGAGGACTGAAACTTAAGACTTTAAATTATGGATAGGACATAATTTATTACCTTTCTCTTGAATGGAATGAAAGAGATATGTAAATCGCTTTTTCATGTCCACTTCGTCTTTCCATGTGGCATTTTCAACTTGTTGATTCCTCCAAAGGACCTTGACGGATGCTACATCTTTGTTTCTCAACCTTTCACTTGCCTATATAATATCTCTACGGGACCTCTTCATAGGTCAAGTTATCCTCCATAACACCCGCAACCTCTAAAGGCACAATAGCACTTAGGTCACCCGCACACTTTCTCAACATCGACACATGGAAGACCGGATGAACCATGCTCATATCTATAGGCAACTCTAATTCATATGCAACCTTACCAATTCTTCTCAAAATTGTATAAGGTCCCACAAATCTCGGGCTCAATTTCCTTTCTTACCAAACGAGACCACACCCTTCATGGGTGAAACTTTCAAGTAAACCCATTCATCAATATTAAACTCAAGATCTCTTCTTCTCACGTCGGAGTAGGGTTTTTGCCTACTTTAATCCATCTTCAACCTTTACTTTATCAACCTCACCTTCTCCAAAGCCCCAATAACAAACTCTGAGCCCAACAAGGCCATCTTCCTCATATCAAAACCACCTAACCGGGGATCTACAATGCCTACCATACAATGCCTCAAAGGGATTCATGTCAATGCTTGAGTGGTAGATATTATTGTAAGTAAACTCAATAAGTGGAAGATGTTCATCCCAACTACCCTTAAACTCCAAAACACAAGCCCTAAGCATATCTTCAATAGTTTGGATTGTTCTTTTGGCTTGACTATCCGTTTGAGGATAAAAAGTGGTGTTAAGCTTGACCCTGGTACCAAGACACCTTTAGAATGACCTCCAAAAATGAGAAGTGAATTGAGCACCATGATCCGAAATGATAGACAAGGGTACCCTATGCAATCTAACCATCTCATGAATATACAAGTTGATATGATCTTCGGAACCATAAGTTGTTTTAAGCGATAAAAAGTGAGTCGACTTTGTTATCCTCTCAACAATAACCCAAAAAGAATCAAATTGTTTCCTAGTCTTAGGCAAATAAATCACAAAATCCATGTTGATCTCTTCCTACTTCCAAGTAGGAATTTCTATGTCTTGGGCTAAGCCACCCGACCTTTGATGTTCGGCTTTCACTTGTTGGCAATTGTAACAACTGGCTACAAACTTGGCAATATCTCCCTTCATACCACCCCACTAATACACCTCTCTCAAGTCTCTATACATTTTTGTGTAACTGGGGTGAATAGAATAGGATGAATTATGGGCCTCTTTCAAAATAAACTCCTTCAAGTCATCAACAATAGGCACACACAACCTACCTTGGTACCCAAGGACACCATCTCCCCCTTGGGATAAAACCTGTACTTTTCCATCCTTCACCAAAGCTTTCAATTCTAGCAAGGCGGGATCAAGGTCTTGTTTGGACTTGACCTCCTCAATTAAAGAAGATTTGGAACCATCAAAAACAACTACACCACCATTTTCAACTTCATCCAACCTCACTCCCAACCTAGCCAACCGGTGTACTTCTCTAGCCACCTCCTTGTTACCATTATCAATATGCGCTAGACTACCTATGGACACTCTATTTACAGCATCGTCCACAACATTAGCTTTGCCAGGATGATAGTGTACGATCATATCATAATCCTTAAGGAGTTCGAATTACCTTCTTTGCCTCAAGTTAAGATCTTTTTTCCTAAAACATATTGGTGACTATTGTGGTCGGTAAACACATCTATATGAACCCCATACAAATAATGATACCAAGTTTTCAAATCAAATACCACGATTGCCAATTCAAGATCATGGGTGGGATAACTTCGCTCATACACCTTAAGTAGCCTACAGGCATATGCTATAACCTTGCCATTTTGCATTAAACACACCCCAAACCAATCCTTGAGGCATCACAATAAACCACAGGCCCTTCTAACCCATCCGGTAAAGCCAAAATAGGAGCGGAGATAAGCTTGTCCTTCAAGGTTTGAAAACTCTTTTCACATTCATCAGTCCAAACAAATTTTGCATTCTTTTGAGTCAACTTGGTCATAGGGGAAGCAATAGAAGAGAAACTATTTACAAACCTCCGATAGTAACCCTCCAACCCCAAGAAACTCCTAATATCCATTGGAGTCAAGGGCCTAGGCCAATTTCTTATCACCTCCGTCTTCTTAGGGTCCACTTTAATTCCAACAGTCGACACCACATGCCTAGGAATGCAACCTCTTTCAACCAAAATTAACACATTTCATATTAAGCAAACAACCTCTCATCCCTCAAGATTTGTAACACTATCCTTAAATGACACACATGTTCTTCTTTACTGCAGGAATAAATCAATATATCATCAATAAATACCACCACAAACATATGAAGGTAGGGTTTAAAGACCCTATTCATGAGATCCATAAATATTGTTGGTGTATTAGTCAAGCCAAAAGACATTACCATAAATTCAAAATGCACATACCTAGTCCGAAAGGCCGTCTTGGGAATATCACACTCCCTCACTCTCACTTGGTGGTATCCGGACCGAAGATCAATCTTAGAAAAGTGACTAGCCCCTTATAGTAGATCAAAATGTCATCTATCCTCGGTAGAGGATACTTGTTTTTTGTAGTGACTCTATTGAGTTGCCGGTAATCAATGCACATTATAAGAGGACCATCCTTTTTCTTTACAAACAACACTGGTGCACCCCAAGGTGACTTGCTAGGCCTTATAAAATCCTTCTCCAACAAATCCGTCAATTGATCCTTCAACTCCGCCGGGGCCATACGGTAAGGGGAAATGAAATAGATTGTATATCAGGGTGGAGGTCTATACCAACATTTCTCTTTCGGGAGGAACACCAAGAAGCTCATCGGCAAAAGACATCAAGAAACTCATTGACCACCAGAACCGACTCAATGGAAAGGACTTTAGACTCAATATTCCTAAAGCTTATAAGGTGGTAAATGCAACCCTTATAAATTTTTTGGGCTTTAAGACAAGAAATGAATCTACCCTTGACCATCACATTACAACTTTTCCACTCAAGAACGGGCTCATTAAGGAATTGGAATCTCACTTTACAGGTCCTACAATCAATGGAAGCATGATATGCATGTAACCAATCCATCCCAAGAATAATAATATCAAAATCCACCATTCCAAGTTCAACAAAATCACAAGGCAAGACTTTATGCAATATGAACACGGGGCGATCCCTATAGACTCTTCTAGTAATAATGGACTCACAAATGGTGGTAGACAATTCATAAGGTTCACACAACAATTCAAGACACACATGAAGCTTATTGGTAACAAAAGGAGTAAAGAGAGAAAGAGTAGCACCCGGATCTATCAAAGCATACACATCATAATCAAAAACCTTTAACATACCGGTAACAACAATGGGCATCTCGTCTACTCCTTGCCTCCCTTAGAGAGCATAAAACCTATTTTGCCTTGGAGCACCTGCTTGTTGGCCTCCCTTTGTCCTTTGACCCACATTAGCACCTTGGCGTTGAGGAAAACCATCTCTACCCTTGTGTTGACCATGAGGGAAATCAACAACCTTGTGACCCAGTTCACCACAACCGAAGCAAGCATTAGAATTCTTCAAACATGGACCACCATGGATTCTCCCACACTTTTGGCACCTAGGACTAGTCATTCCACCATTGACACTTTGAAATTTTAGGTTAGACACCCCATCATTAGCAAACCTCTTATTTGGAGCATTAGAGGACCCTTGACTTGGAAGTTGTGACCTTGTTAGAAACGGCCACCCTTGGCACCTTGGAAGCCACCCTCAAACCGAGCCCTCTTGGACTCCCCACTTCTTCACTTCCTAAGTTTCTCCCATCAAGTTGTTTGGAATATGTCATGAGCTGAGACAATTCCATATCACTAACTAGCATGGTGGTACGACACTCTTTATTCACCAAGTCAAACACATCTGACATAAACTTGTTCATTCTTGATCTAGGATCGGCAACCAAATGAGAAGTATACTTTGAGAGCTTGTTGAATTTGAGGGCATACTCTCTCACACTCATGGATCCTTGCTTGAGATTCATGAATTCCATTATCTTAGCCTCTCTCAACTCAATAGGGAAGAACCGGTTGAGGAAGGCGGACTTGAACTCTTCCCAAAAAATAGCACCATCATTTCTCCTCTCCAATTTCCATTGAGAAAACCAAATTTGGGCCACACCCTTCAGTTGGTAGGCCACTAGTTCCACCTTCTCCTCTGAATTTATCCTCATGATGGATAGCACCTTATACACCTTATCGATAAATTCTTAGGGATCTTCCTCTGCTTTGGATCCATGAAACTCCGGAGGGTTCATCCTTGTGAAGTCCCTCACCCTTGAGGCCGAAGTAGGAACATGACGGGCTTGGGACTCTTGGTTCAATTGGTTGGTCATAGCTTGGGCCAACATAGTGATGGCATTCAGGAATTCATCTTGGGCCACCCTCCATCTTGGGGAACTTGAGCAGTGGGATGAGCTGGTTTCTCCTCGGGTGTACATGCCCTCCTTGGTCTTCCTCTTGGTAGCGGCATGATCTAAAAGAGCATTCTTTAGGGGGAAAGCTTTATCTTTACACCTAAAGCACAACATAGAAGGGAAATATTTTCTAAAACGCCTCATAGCCTACTATTCATAGTTGTGGCACGCTTCACAACCATGTAGAAGACTATATTTGATGTAGTGCGTTGGATTTTCGAGGAGCATCAACAACCTAGTGCTTTGATACCAAGTTTGTCACAACCCAAGCCTAGGGCCTAGACGTGATATGACGAATGGAGAGTCCGGAGACAACCCAAACAACCCTTTTAGCATATCATGTACACATCTTTGGTTGCGGAAGCAAAATAAGACAATAATAAGACTCAATTAATAAAAAGAGAAGTGGGACTAACGGAAGTCTTTCGTAGTCATAAAAGATAAGAAGGGTCGAGCTCATGAGAATATACAACACAGTATCCAATAACACCTTTACTTAAGAATGGAGCAGGGGCCAAGAAACTTCCCAGGCTTACCCTCATGATAATAAGTATCCAACATAAGGAACAATTCTCAACATAGCATGAATAATATAGATATTTTCCTCGAAATTAAGGACTCACCAAAAGATTTCTTCAAGAACCGAACTAGCCACGTGGAGGAGAATGATCTATAGAAGCTCGTCCCTAATGGTAATATCATGTAGGCAAAGAGTATGCATTAGTACTTGAAATATGCTAAGTATGTGAGGTGCAATGCAACAAAGACATAAGCCGTAATATTCAAAATGCATACGTATAGTCAATGGATATAATCTCAATATGACATGTCTGACCAATGCTTGTAATAAAACATGCATATAAAATATTTAACTTGCATCATATATCATACATATGTTGTAGGAGACCTTAACCTACATAGACCAAGTGAGCTACTACTTGAAATTCAAGGAATAACACCCTCTTGGTAAGGTGTACAAGGCATGACACCCCCTTTATAAGGTATGGTCTACTTGCCAAAGTAAACCAAACATGATAACATGAACTAGATGGATCCACTAATAAAGACTTTTTTGAGAAAATAACATAATCCTATGGTGGCACATAGTTTAGACACCAAAGACTTTATATAAGGACCCCATGAGTCGAACCCCACCTTAAGCCTCAAAGTGCTAAGTCCAATCCCACGGAATACTTGAAATAATCATAACATGAATAACTGGTAACAGACATGATAGCTTGACATAAGTTGCTCATTACATACTTGACATGTACTTGTGAGCTTACTTGAACATGAGGGTAAAATAATAATCATGTTCGATCCCTCAACTTGACATGAATAGCTCACAAGAGGTTAAAATCTTGAAATAGGGCTCAACTTGTCACTTGTAAAATCATAGATACATTCATGAATTAAATACATGCTTGGGAGCCCATAATTATCTTGAAACACTTGCCTTGTAAATCATGCAATAACTCATCTTTAACTTGAGAATCCTTGTTATGCAATTTAATCAAATACATGGTGGGTGTTCGGGAACATGTTCAAATCATACAATTCAAGCGTATAAGACATGAAGAAGTAAAATCAATGCATTCAAAGTCATTCAAATCAACCCACCAACTTTGGATTGAAACCCTCATTTAAGGTAGTATGAAATCCACCTCAAAATTCACAATAGTTCATAATTTTCATAGTTCACATCATACATAACTTCAATGGATATAAATCAACTCATGGAATAGCTTAGGATAGATATTCATACATAATCAATCAATACTTGATAAATACCCAACATAATTCCTATTTGTAGTGCATAAAAGGAAGTACCTACGAAGAATCAAATCTTGGAATAATGAAATTTTATAAAAAGAAGATTGTTGGGCTCCGTGGGTGAAAGGACCAATGGATGGTGACCCATATACCTTAAACCTAGAATTTCTTGGAGTAAACTTGAAGGAGACTTAAAGTTTGGATTGGGTCCTTGAAATCCAAAGTTGTTCTTGAGATCCTTGAATTTGAATGGAGATTTTGATAAAGTCTTGGAGAGGTTTTAGAGAGGGGTTTGTGAGTTCTAAAGTTGAAAAATGACTAAGTATGGAGGATTCACGTTTAAATGGGCATTGGGTTATTACCCCATTGCCTTTGAACAGAATATGAAAATTAGGAAAAAATTACACTGGTCCGTGTCAAGTCCGCAACGCGGACCAAATACAAAGGAAAGTTTTGTGCAAGTCAGCGCCCAGGCCGCGTCGCGCCTGGGGCGCGGATGCATACTGGAAATTGATTAATTAGTAAATATTATTTTTTACTACAGGTCTTCTAAAATCTGGGTTTTACCCTTTTCCCACTCAATTTTACCCCCTGATCGAGAATAAGAAGTGGGATTTCTAAAATCACGCACAATTTTTGAGATATAAGAAAAATGTGATTATGGGTCATTCCGAAGCACATGAGGGGTGTTTCATTACTTTAATGCATTAATGAGCATAAATAAATATTTAAAAATATGATACTCAAATACTTAGCTTTGCAATTAGCACAACTCAATCTATTATGCAACATAATAGGGAGAAATACTTGAATAACGATATGATAAATCTCAAGTGTGTAAAATAATAAATTTTACTTCTTGAGGAGTTTCTCTAACCATCAACCATCGCTATGAGCTTCATGATGATACAATATCATGCCCAAGCTGCCAGAGCCGTCCCGTACTCTGCCAGGGAAAGTGACGAAAACTAGGGGAGTGGATCCCTAGGTCATCTCAGTGGCAATGAGGAGTTGTACTTTTGGTACAATCCTATCCTACACAGGCTACATAGTTTATAAGTTTAGTTATTATTACTCTCACTCATATAGATGCTCACTACTCCAAAATAACTTTTTAACACTCATACTTAAAAGAGTATTCTTGCTAAAAGTATTACTTTCTTCTCTTTGGGACGATTCAGCCCAACTTTAACTTTTCTAAAACTTTTCTCAACTTGACTCTCTTCTTTTTCTGAAAGACTGATCAATGCAAGGCTTTTCAACATGATCTTTATTACTCAGATATCTTGCAAATGCAAAAGCTTAAAGTACTTCTTAAACTCAACTCAAAACTGTGATTATAATAGCTTTTCAGGAAATAGCTATAGGGTTCTCATAAATACAACCCTAACAGTAAATATTGTCTCAGTATCTTAATTTAATAATAAAATCAGAAAAATTCATGATTCTTATCAAGGAAAAATGCATGAGTAGTATCTTGATGAAATTTGCTAGTAATGGAGGAAAACTGATCTCAACTCAAAGCTTGAATCTTGGTTAGAGATTTGTAGTCAACGATACTAAAACATATGTAAGATAACTTTTGGAGGGCCTTACATACCTGGGGAGTTAGTCTCTTGGAGAAAATCTTTGATCTTGGAAACTTGGCGCTTGTTCTTGAGAAAAGAAATTCTCTTTGTAGTTCCCTTAGAGTGGAATAAGTTGAAAAAATATTGGTGGAAGGAATTCTATTTGATTCTTGAAAAATAAGAATCAAGAAATCCTTTTTTGGAATTCTTGAATTCGTTTCTTGAAACTCTAGGTTATGATTTAAGATTTACTTAGAGATTCATGAATAGATGGAGACATTTGGATTGAGAAGCTTGAAATTTATGGAGAATAACTTACCTTGATGATGAATCTTGAAAGATAACCCTAACGTTTCTTCTCTTGAAAGATAGGATCTAGGTTTGGAGAGTATTTTGAGCATAAAGAAATCAAGGAATCACGTTTAGGGATTTATTTAGGCTATAACCTGACAAGTTTAGGTTTAAAAGGGTTGAGAAAGTTCGAAGATACCCCTCTTTTAAATTGCATATCAGCCCGCATACTAGAACCCCTATGACTCTTAGAAGCTTCTATGACCAGTAAGGAACCTTTAGTAAACGTTAGAACGTTTTTTAGGGTCTCTAGAACTTTCTACGAGTCCCTTGATATGACTCGTAGAGGGTTCTTCAACCCTTAGATGGGTTCATAAAGTCTAGGGCTGAATATTGAAGTTCTCTAACTTTTTCCACGAGATATTAATGCGGGTCGTACTCTGATTTACGACCCGTAACTAGGTCTCGTATTGCAACTCTACACTGGCAGTCCTTAGTAAAACGATCTTAACATTTGACTCTAAACACCAAATGAGGTGAAACCAGTTGCGTTGGAAAGCTAATTCAAAGAGCTTTCATTTGGTAGGTCATGGGACACCTAATTATTTTTGTGCTAAGAGTTTTGGTCATTTAAAATTGACCCTTGCATAATCCAATGTGAAAAACTTAACCAATAGGAAACCTTTGAACTTGACTAAATAGTAGAGGTCTCTTATGAATCCAGTCCACTTCTAATACACTTCACACATTTATGATGAGCCTTAGAATATAGGTACATGTAAGGCATAACTAGGTTTAATCTTATATACTTATGATGAAAAATTTCGGAACCTTTGAATAGAATTGTGGGGTGTTAGATTATACTTCTAATAATATTATTGTCTTACCCCGAGCCTACACCCTGGATGTGGCCGGCACTCGAAAATCATTTTTAGTCCCAAACGAACCACTTGGCCTGGCTATTTACTCAGTGAAAGGCTTAAACAATAGTGGAAAGGTTATAAAAGTAATAAGCTAAACAAGAATTGCCTGTATAAACTGAGTTTAAAAGTTCACAAGCAATAACTGAATAAACTAGAACCAGAATACTGACACGTAGTCTATGGAACCTCTATTAAAATTGTCGGAAAGGACTACTGGGACAGGCCCCAAGTATCCAGAACTAAAATAAGTGCTGAAATAAAACATAAGTAACCCAAGAGCCTCTGACTGAGAAGAGGCCTCACCAAATGACTGGAAGCTGTCTAGTTCTAAACGAAGCAGCTGTTGAGGAACTCTGTCACCTGCGTCGACATCATAAAATGATGCAGGTCCTAAGAACGTTAGTATGTGGAATGTACGGTATGTAAGATGGCCAACATAATAACTCAGAATAACATAATATTTCTCAAAAAGACATAAACATAACTCATAATGAAATAAAAATAGTAATAGATACTTTGTATGCTGAAATTAACATGCTGAAAACTTGTAAGTAAAACATATCTTCTTAGCTAAGGGAGTTTCTCGAACCAACAACCACCACTATGAGATTTTTGGTGATACAACTTTTGCCCACGCTGCTAGAGCCGTCCCTTACTTTGCCAGGGTAGGGGACGAAGAACTACGAGAGTGGATCCATCCCAAAACTGGACCATCTCAGTGGCTAATGAGGGATGTACCGTGGTACAATCCTATCCGATGCTGGCTACATAGATTTTGAGTTTGAGTAATTAATCCTACTCTCACTCATATCAGTGCTCAATATAATGCCAAAAATGATCTTTATATAGCTCATACTTAAAGATTATGAATTGTTGAAATCTGATCTTTCAGGGTCTTAGCCCAACTTACTACTTAACTTTCTCGACTGAATCCTTTAACTTGACTGAAACTAGTATGTTTTCAAGTATTTTCAAACATAATAGGTTACTCAGCTAAAGTGCAAAGAAATCTCAAAGAAAATACTCTCTAACTTGATTCAAACTATACATATGCTAGCTTTTCTTTTCTTGAAATAGAATCAAGATTCTCAAGAATATATCATTTACAGTAAATATTGTACAACAATGCAACTTCATACTAAAATCCGTAAAGACATCATTTCATATCAAAAGGAGTGCATAAACCAACATTTGGCTGGAATTAACTAATACGGGATGACAACTCTTGATCTTACGGCTTAACCAGAAGCTTGTATGGAATTTGGGGACTTTAGATTTCACAATAATAATAAAAATAAATTTTTTTTGGAGGGCCTTACGTACTTGGGAAAAGAATTCTTCAAGAATTGGGAAGAATTCTTGAGCCCCACTACGATCTTGATTTTCTTTACGCATGAGTTTCTTGAGAGCGGTTTTGAAAGGATAAACCAGATTTCTATGCGATTAGGGCCTAAATTCGACTTAAAACCAACTAGTTTAGGATCATGGGATGTGGGAAAAGTCAAAATTACCCTTCCAATTAAAAGAAAAAAAAGTCCATTTTTGTACTGGTGCGTGTTGCGCACCACTGTTGGATTTCTGTTTTTCGCAAAAATTAACATTACACCGAAATTTTGAAAAAAAAAACAAGTGGGATTTCGCATCCCTGACGCGTCGCGGAAGGGGCGCAGAAAGTCCACTATTTTAGAAATTTTTGGAAAAAAATAATTTGACTCGGTAACATTAAATTGAGTCAAGACCATTTTCCGACTCAATCTTTTTCACTGCTCGCAAATTCGATTTGCAAATGGAGCATGAGAAGATGTGCTACACACAAGGTCAATTCTAGGGGTAATTTAGTCTTTTCACCAGGTGTTACAATATCTCTCCCTTCGAATCATTTTTCCTCGAATGATAATGATGTGAACAAAAGTTAGCTCAAACCACCACATTACCGAACTTAACAAACATAAATTTTCAAGATAGATTATGGAAGTTTACCTTCAAGATCCTCAGTTAGGCCACCAAACAAGTGTGGATATTTAGCCTTCATATCTTCCTCTGCCTCTCTGTAGCTTCTTCAATGAATTGGTTTCTCCACAAAACCTTCACCGAAGCAACCTCCTTGGTCCTCAATTTACAAACTTGCTGGTCTAATATTTGCACCGGGATCTCTTCATATGACAAATAATCCTTAATTCCAACACTTTCAACTGGGAACACTAGAGAGGGATCTCCCAAGCACTTCTTAAGCATGGAAATATGGAATACTAGATGTATAACACTTAATTTTCTTGGCAACTCTAACTCGTAGGCAACACTACCCTCTTTACTCACGATTTGGTAAGGCCCAATATATCATGGGCTGAGCTTCTTTTTCTTTTCGAATCTCATAACTCCCTTTATTGGAGATACCTTCAGGTACACCCAATTGCGTACCTCAAACTCCAAGTCCCTCCTTCTAACATCCATGTAAAACTTTTGTTGGCTCTATGTTGTCTTGAGTCTCTCTTGGATAACCTTCACTTTTCCCATAGCTTGATGGACTAGATCAAGTCCTATCAACCCTGCCTTACCAACCTCAAACCACTAGATGGGTGATGTACACCTTCTCCCGTAAAGGGCCTCATATGGTGCCATTTGTATACTGGTCTGGAAACTATTATTATAAGAGAACTCAATCAAAGGTAAATAATCATCCCAGTTACCTTTAAAGTCTATCATGCATGCCCTCAACATATCTTCCAAGGTCTGTAAAGCTCAGACTGCTTGCCCGTCTATCTGTGGATGGAAAGTTGTACTAAGGTTTACCTTCGCACCAAGCCCCTTCTGAAAGGACTTTCCAAATAGTGTTATGAACGGAGCTCCTTTGTCTGAAATAATGGATATAGGAACCCCGTACAACCTAACAATCTCCTTAAGGTAAAGTCTGGCATAATCCTCAGCTGTTTCAGTCGTCTTGATAGGTAGAAATTGAGCTGACTTGGTTATTCTGTCTACTCTGACCCATATCGAATCATGCTACCTACGGGATCGGGGTACGCCTGTTACGAAGTCCATGTTGATCATCTCCCATTTCCATTTTGGAATCTCTATGTTCTGGGCTGTACCACAAGGCCTTTGGTGCTCTACCTTAACTTGCTGGCAATTTGGGCATCTAGACACGAACTCTGTAATGTCCCTTTTCATGCCACCCCACCAGTAGACTTCTCACAAATTTCTATACATCTTTGTTGTACCAGGGTGGATAGTGTATCTGGCATTATGAGCCTCAACCATGATCCTATCTCTAAGGTCGTCAACACTTGGCACACACAATCTGCCTTGGTAACTCAGGACGTCATCTCCCCCTTTTGAGAACACTAATACTTTCTGCTTATGAACACCTTCTTTTAATTGGAGAAGGATGGGATCCCTGTCTTGTTTTTCTTTCACTTCCACTACCAAGGATGACTCCGACCCATTTCTGAAAATGGCACCACCTTCGTTGGAATCTTCAATCTGCACCCCCAAATGGGCTAGTCTGTGAACCTTCTTAGCTAACTCTTTCTTTTCATCCTCAACGTGGTCGTGTTCCCATGGTCACCCTACTAAGAGCATCAGCAACTACATTAGCTTTACCTGGATGATAGAGGATACTCATGTCATAGCCTTTCAGCAACTCTAACCATCTCTTCTGCCTCAAATTCAGCTCCTTCTCGCCAAATATATACTGCAAGCTCTTATGGTCCGTGAGTACATCCACGTTCCCACAATATAGATACTGTCTCCAGATTTTCAGAGCGAACACCACCATAGAAAGCTCAAGATCATGAGTTGGGTAATTCTTTTCATAAGGCTTAAGCTATCTAGAGGCATATGTTATCACCTTGCTTCTCTACATCAATACATAGCCCAAGCCAACTATGGAAGCATCACAATATACCACAAAGTCATTAACTCCTTCCGGTATGGATAAGACTGGGGTTGTGGTCAGCCTAGTTTTCAACTCTTGGAAACTCTTCTCACAAGCTTTCAACCATTTGAACTTAGTCTTCTTCTAAGTCAGCTTAGTAAAGGCAGCTGAGATAGAAGAAAACCCTTTTACAGACCATCTATAGTAACCTGCCAAGCCCAAGAAACTCCTTATCTCTATAGGAGTCGTGGGCCTTGGCCAATTCTTTACTGCCTCAATCATTTTGGAATCAACTTGGATACCTTCACCGGACACAGTATGCCCCAAAAACGCCACAGATGCCAACTAGTACTCACACTTAGAAAATTTGACGTATAACTGTTGATCCTTAAGGGTCTGAAGGATAATTTTTAGATGGTCTGCATGCTCCTCCTTACTACGGGAGTAGATCAGGATATCATCTATGAACACAATAACAAATATATCTAGGTACGGCCTCAACACCCTGTTCATAAGATCCATGAAAGTTGTTGGTGCATTCATCAGCCAGAAGGACATGACCAAAATCTCATAATGACCATAGTGGGTTCTGAAAGCTATCTTAAGGATGTCTCTCTCTCTATAACTTTAAGCTGATGATACCCAGATCTGAGATTTATTTTAGAAAAACAGGTAGCACCCTAAAGTATAAGTCATGAATTTTGGGAAGAGGATACTTGTTCTTAATAGTGACCTTGTTCAATTGATGATAATCTATGCACATCCTAAGAGAACTGTCCTTCTTACGCATGAAGAGAACTGGAGCATCCCAAGGTGAGACGCTTGGTCTAATGAAACCCTTATCTAAGAGATGTTTCAGCTCCAACTTTAACTCTTTTAGCTCTGAAAGAGCTATACGGTATGGAGGGATGGATATGGGTTGAGTATCTGGAAGAGTGTCTATCCCAAAGTCTATCTCCCTATCAGGAGGGACTACAGGAAGATCCTCAGGAAAGACTTCTGGAAACTCTTGATCTTACGGCTTAACCAGAAGCTTGTATGGAATTTGGGGACTTTAGATTCCATAATAATAATAAAAATAAGTATGGAGGGCCTTACATACTTGGGAAAAGAATTCTCGAAAAATTGGGAAGAATTCTTGAGCCCTACTACTATCTTGATTTTCTTTACGCGTGAGTTTCTTGAGAGCATTTTTGAAAGAATAAACGGGAACTCTATGCGTTTAGGGCCTATATTCGACTTAAAACATACTAGTTTAGGATTATGGGGTGTGGAAAATGTTGAAACTACCCTTTCTAATTAAAAGAAAAAAAATCCATTTTTATACTGGTGCGCGCAGTTGGATTTCTGTTTTTCGCAAAAATTCACATTACATTGAAATTTTGAAAAAAAAAACAAGTGGGTTTCCGCGTCTCTGGCACCTCACGAAAGGGGGGCAGAAAGCCCGCTGCTTTGAAAATTTTTGGAAAAAAATAATTTGACTTGGTCGCGTTAAAATCGAGTTGAGACCATTTCTCGACTTAGTTTTTCGCATTGATCGCAAATCTGATTTGCAAATGTAGCATGGGAAGATGTGTTATGCGCAAGGTCAATTCTAGGGGTGATTTAGTCTTTTCACTGGGTGTAACAATTATTCCTATTTTTCTAAAAATATTTAAACCTATTATAGAATATAAACTCTAAATAAATGAAAATTTTCTAAGATAAATTATGTATAAAGCATCTTTAATGTGAAAGATTAATAAAAACGAGATTATATGCAACAAAATCTTTTTGTTTGATAAATTTATATATAACATAGGTATTTATAATGAAAAAAGTTTGTTATTATAGTTGGTATCTCTTATTTAATAATTTTTATCATTAATATTTTCTAAAAATATCAATTCTTCTTTTGATCAAATGTACAAATAAACTATTATTATTTATTTTAAAATTTTCGTAAGGACAACTTCAAAAAAAAAAAAAAAAATTTGTTTGCGGTTTTAATTTGTCCTTTAATAATTATATTTTAACATATTTTATCATAAATGAAACTCATAATTGGTGTATAAGTTGAAATTTTAATAACTCATGAAGTGTAATTGTTTGCTTTTAATATACAAAGAGTGTATTTAAAATTGGGTTATATTATAAAAATGTTTGATGTATTAATTATTTATTCATGTAGTATTTGAAATGTAACACCCCAAAATTTTTTTTAAGCTAAGACTGAGTCATTCTTCGTAGGATATAACATTTTAGTTAACAATTCTTAATTGAGTATAAGTATTAAAGTCAAATTCTTAATGTGGGAATAGAATTGTAGAAGATCTAAGGTCACACGAACCTTCTAATACGAAGCTAAGCTAAAAACTTTCTTAGCGTTTGAGTTCTAACATAAAATTTTATAAAAGGTAGATGGACCAGTGACTTTTAGGTTGTATATATATACTAGGATCAATTCCTAAGTATTTAAAGTATATTGGATGTGATTTAGAGTCATAAGGGATCTTTTACATCAAGTAAGTTCAAAGAATTTCTATCAACTAAGTTTTCGTATGAGTCGATAGAAGGGTCAACTTCAAATAACCATATCTCCTAAAGTATAATGAGTTAGATGAATCATAATATGTCAAATCGAATATATTCAATTAGCTTTCTAACGCATCTAATTTCGCGTTAATCGGAATTCAAAGTAGAAAGTTATGACCATTTTAGTGGAGAGGTGGAGAGCTGTCCGAAAGTCCGCGCTCGGAGCGCGTCGCAGACCCCTCATTGGATGAGTTAATGACATTTTTTCTGTATAATTTGGGGGTACTTTTATCCTAAAACCTTTAGGGGTCTATTTATGGTCCCCAAATCACATAAAACATCAGTCTTCATGATCAAAACTCTCTCCCTTCTCTCTCTAAACATAAACACTCAAGAATCATCAAGAAAATCATCAAGTTAGGATTAGCTTCGAAGATTCCTCCTCAAGGTAAGTTATTCTTTATGAATTTCAATCTACCTAACCCGAATTTCTTCATCTATTCATGAAGCTCTTACAGGATTTTAAATCATAACCTAGGGTTTCAAGAAAACAGGTTCAAGAATCCTAAGAAAGGATTTCTTGACTCTTCTTCTTCAAGAATTATGGTTCTTCATCAAAAACTCTAAAGAGTCTAAGTCAAGAATTCAAGAATCAAAGATAATTCTTTCAATCAATGTCCTTCCAAGTTCTTTCACTTTGAAAGAACTATGAAGATTGAGGATTTTCTACAAGAAAGAGAAGAGAAGATCGCAAACATTCCCCGAATTTCAACCAACGATTTCTCTCTCAATTTGGATCGGATTTGAGTGATTCAAAAGGCTAAATTGTATATCTTTCTTGAACACTGTGGGAGTTTCAGAAATTGATTTTTTTTTCATTTTTTTGAGGTAAAATTCGTGATATTGCTGCTGCATTTTTAATATATTTCGAAAACTTTAACATGCGATTTCTTCCTCATATTAGCTCCGTCTTTGAAATGGTTTTCGCTGTTGAATTCCTTATCACTTGGGGAATATTTTTATGTATAAATTTCCAGATTCCGATGACATTTTTCGGCAATGAAATTTTTGGATTATTTTACCCTTTTCACCGAATTAATTGATTTTAGTGTCGTTAGATTCATTATCTAATTATGATGCTATATTTGAATAGATTTTGGTGAATTGGAGTGTCATAGAAAGGGAAAAGCTTCGGAATTGACGTG
>JAPFFP010112894.1:0-18452 GCA_026153255.1 Solanum medicagineum | reverse complement strand
CATAATAAATAAGACCCATGAGTAAATCATCTTTAAGTCATGCAAATTTAAGTAAAAGGAAGCTTAGGTATCATGGTTGAAGGGAACCCATGAAAGAAACCCGCATACCTTAACTTTAGATATGAAGTTGATGAAGTGGAGATGGTGACTTGAAGCTTAAGCGCAATCCTTAAGATCCGGAAAAGTTTTGAGACTTAAGTTTAGGAGTAAAATATTTGGCTATGTGTTTGGATGAGTATTGGGGAATGTTTAGGATGATAAGAGGGTGAAAAATGGTTAAGTAAAGGTATTTTCATGTTCGGGAATACTTAGGCCCAAGACTTAAAAGTCTTGGACCTAAGTCAAAACTAGGCCAAAATTAACACTAGTGCGCGCTCTTGGCGCATTGCGCCAGGGGCGCTAAAAGTTCATTGGAAATTGCATTTTGAAAATTTTGAATTTTGATATGGTTGCTCTAAAATCAGGGTTAGTCCCAATCCCCACACAATTTGACCCCCTGAACAAGAATATCAAGTCGAATTTTCGATATCGCACACATATTTTGAGATATAAGAAAATTGCCATTCCGAACACTTTTGAGGAACATTTTCGGGCACTTTTTGGAGTCGTTACAACCGCAAACTCCTCCTTTTCCTCTGAATTGACCCCATTATGGATAACACTTTTTACACCTCATCTATGAACTCTTGGATATCCTCATCCGTCTTGGATCAATGGAACTCTAGTGGATTCATTCTAGTCAAATCCCTCACCTTAGAAGCCGGAGTGGGAGCCTGAGGGTCTTGGGCCCCTTGGTTGATTTAGTTGGTCATAGCATGAGCAAAAATTGCAATAGTATCTTGGAGCTCATCTTAGCCTACCCCTCAACCTTGAGGAGCTTGAGGAGCGGGAGGGGCCGGTTGCTCCTTGGGTGTACGGGCTCTCCTTAGTCCCCCTCTTGGAATCGGCATGATCTAGAAGAGAAAAGAGCATTCGTTAGGTGAAAAATCCTTACACTTACATATAAAGTATGATATAGACTTTGAAGAAGTGAAACATTTCCAAAAACGCCTTATAGCCTCCCATTCATAGTTGTGGCGTGCTTCACAACCAGGAATAAGACTCTAATCGATGCGGTGTGTTGGATTTTGAGGACCATTAAATATCGAGTGCTCTAATACCAAGTTTTTCATGACCCAAGCCTAGGGCCTAGACGTGACACGGCGAATGGGAACCCGAAGGGATCCAAACAAGCCTCTTAACATATCAATCACATATCATTAGTCGCGTAAGAAAAGTAAACAACAACAAGAGATAAAATAAAAAGGGAAGCAGGACTAAGGGAAGTCTTTGACAATCATTAAAGCATAAAGAGTCAAGCGTATAACATAAATACATCATAATATTTCAACAATACGTCTAAATATAGAATGCAGCGGGGGCCAAGACATTTTTCGGATTCACCCTTATAATAACAAGCATTCAACAAAATAAGTCTCAATATTGCAAGAGTAGTCAAGATAGTGTCCCCGGACTTGAGGACTCACCAAACGTTACTCCAATGGATCGCACTAGTCATGTGGAGGATGATCAAGTGGTGCTCCGATTCCTACATAGTAATATCATATAGGCATAGAGTATCCGTTAGTACGTTTGGATGTACTAAGTATGTAGGATACAATGTAACAAGAGATAAGACAATATATTCAAAATGCATAGTAATAAGCAATTTATAAGTGAGATCTCAATATGACATGCATGGTCAATGATTGAAGTAAAACATGCTTGTAAATCGTTCAACTTGCATAGAACATATTACATGTGTAGGAAGAGACCCTAACCAACATGAGTAAGGCAAGCAAGCTACAACTTGGAATCCCGATGATTACCCCTCATCATTAAAAGGGTGATCTACTTGCCAAGATAAATCACACTTCACCTTACAGGAGCCCGTCCCAGTTCGGAGAAGTAACCGAACTCGTGTCATTTTGGGGTGGATTTCATGATAAAGTGCATTAAATTATCCACTAGTATAGCAAGGGTAAAGCATAATCCTATGGCACATAGTTTGAGGAAAGGAGTATGGACCCTTGAAGATAGTCAACACCGACATCCAATCCATCGGTGCTAAGTCTAATCCCACGGAATACTTGAAATAACCATAACATTAATAACTTGTAAGAAACATGACATGAGTAGCTCTTAAACATACTTGACCTCTAATGGTGAGCCTAACTTGAGACTTGAGAATAGATCATAATTATAATCATAAATGAACTCTTGCTTTAACATGAATGACTCACAAGAGGTAAATCTTGAAATAGGGCTCAACTTGATACTCGTAACATCATATATACTTTTCATGAATTCAATACATACTTGAAATCCCTTAATCATCATATAGTCACTTGACTTGTAAATCATGAAATAGATCATCAATAACTTGAAAATCCTTGTCAAGACATTTTATGAAACACTTGGTGGGATCATGATACTAGTTCAAAATCATGAAATTCAAGAGTGAAATAATGTGAGAAAACCTAATGCAAATCAACCCACCAACATAGTGTAAAACCCTCATGTTGGGTACTTTGTATTCCATCATTAAATCTCATAATAGATCATAGTTTCATGACTCAAAACATGCATATTCTCAATAGATTAAACCCATTCATCGTACAAGCTTGAAATAGATAGTCATGTATAATCAATCAACATTTTATAAAACCACAACATAATTTATATTCATAATCCATAATAAGATATACCCACAGATAATACAACTTGAAAACATGCAATTTTCATACAAAGGAAGATTGGTTTCCATGGGTGAAAGGACCTAATGGATGAAATTGACATACCTCAAACTTTGGTTTTCTTAAGTTGAGCTTGAATGAAAGTTGGAGCTTGAAGAGAATCCTTGAATTCCAAAGTTAGGCTTGAAATCCTAGAAATTTGTATGAGATATTTGTTAAGTCTTGGAGTAGTTTTTGAGAGGGTCTTGAGTGATATAGAGTTGAAAAAGGACTAAATATAGGTGTTTTCACACATAAGTGGGCATGGGGCTATGACCCCAATGCCCTTGGTCGAGATAGAAAAATTAAGGAAAAAGTTGAAATGGTCTGCGACGTGGACCTATCGTGGAGGAGGAATTTACACTGATCTGCGCCTAGTCCGCATCACGGCCTGGTCGCGAATGCACATTATTTTACAAAAATTAGTGAAATTATTTTTCACTACGGGTCCTCTAAAATTCAAGTTATACTCATTTCCTACTCAATTTGGCCCCCTGATCGAGAATATGTAGTCGAATTTTTGATATCACGCACAAATTTTGAGATATATGGAAATTACGATTATGGGCATTTCCAAAGTACATTTTTTGGGGCGTTTCATCATCCATGAGTCCTTTCACCCATGGAGTTTAAAATCCTTTTTAACTCAACCCTTTGATTTCAAGATTTATTTCATTATGGGTACTCCTTGTTCCTACTTATATACTTGATTCATGTTGGAAATTATCATATATGGATTTGAAATGCCGGAACTCTTTTCAAATGTACATATTATGAAATATTCTAAGATATTTGAGCTTTGTATGCTATATTACTATGAAATATTATGAAGGTTAATGATTTATGAGATGGTCTTCATGATGTCCTAACTAGGGTTTTACAATGATTATGATAAATTTTTTTGAGTGATCTCAAATGATCATGTTTTACCTCATTCATGCATGTAAATTTTGAATTTTATGATTTTAAGCCTCTATGAATGAACCACCATGTTTGAGTTAAAGTTACATGATGAAATGCGATGAAAGGTTTTCCCTAAATGTTATACTAAATCATGAATATTATGAATGACAAGGGATACCAAGTTTGTTACGAATTCATAAGAATTCTATGAAAAATTATTCAAGATTATGAAGCCCTTTTATGATGTTATGATACACCCTCTTGTAAAAAGAAAATACTCACTCAAAGGGTTATGATTTTAATGTGCTACTCTTATCATAATGTTATGATTTACAAGATTACACATGCTATGATTATGCGTATGTTTATGTTTTCGACGGGACTAGACATAGCATCGAATGATATTTAGAGTGGGGTACTATCCCTAAGGGAACTTATATAAAGCTTTACTTTCCATCACAACGTAATACCCTAGGATTATATGTTAGCTAGTAGATCCACATATAGCTCAATGTTCATGTATCACCCACCGAAAAGGTGAGGCCATAAGATGAGGGAATAGCCTACTTGGCAAGTAGACTACTCATTCTCTGGTGTGGAGACAATATTGAAATTCCATGTAATAACTCGCATGGTCTTAGTGTCGGTTAAGGTATCCTCCCACATATATATATGATATGTTATGAATTTTACATGCCATCCATGCATGCTTTCATTAATGCATTGATCATTCATTTCATATTAAGCTTATTTCCATTGTTATAATTATGCATCTTGTTTATTATGCATATGATTTTCTTATTGTATTTCATCCAACATACTTTGTACTTTCAAATTACTAACACACACTTTTGCCTTGAATGATTTAACCATATAGGGGTCGAAGCTCTTTTCCATCCACCTCCTCGTGGCTAGTTTGACTCGTGGACTTTCCTTGTGGTGAGTCCTCTAGTTTGAGGGCAATATCCATCTTCTATCTAGCTTGATTGTGCTAAGACATTGATACTTCCATTATTTCTCATTGAGGGTCAGCCCTGGACATATCTTGATCCCTGCTCCATCAATGACTTAGAGGTATTATTGGATAATATGCTATATATTTATTATGCGACCATCTTGTATCTATAGTGACTTTTCCTTAGTCCTTATCCTATGCTTATTGTTGTTTGCGATATTTTATTAGTTTGGTGGCAAAATCCCTAAGCCCCTAAAAATTCCTGTTGAGTGCGTCCCATGACCTCTTTCCTTAGAATTGTTTGTTGTGTTTGAATGGTGGGAATTTCCTTACCCTTTTACTCTATAGAGTGCGACCTAATCCCCTAGTCCCCTGGAGCTACTTGATGATGATTGATTTATGATTTCTTACTCATGAAATGCTTAATTAATGCTATGCGACTTGTTTGAGGTGCCTTCGGGTCCCTCATTCATCATGTCACGGCTAGGTCCTAGACTTGGGTCAGGAGAAGCTTGATATCAGAGTACTAAGCTTGTAAATGGTCCTGAAATCTAACATATCACATTGAATAAAGCCTTGTTCACGGTTGTGAAGCATGCACACTTCACGTTTAGGAAATGACTCACTTCTTTCATGCTTTACATCATGCCTCCTAACTTAGAAAGTAACAACTTGTCCTTGAGTTTCTAGATAATGCTGCCAAGAAGAATGTTATGACCCAATCCTAGGGACTAGGAGCGACATGGCGAATGGAAAATACAAAGGCAACCCGAACAAGCGTCTTAACATATTATTTGCACATCCATGGTTGCGGAATATGAAACAAGCATCAAAACAAATCTAAGGGAATAGGAGCTTTGGAATTATGGTATGGGGAATAAGGGAATAGGATTTGCATGAATCACATAGAAAACTAGTATTAAGGCAAGGGTAAGTATGACTCAAGCTATGGGGAAGTAGGGGCTTAGGAATTTCATCACTTTTCATCAATTTTAAAATCATCAAATAGCATCACATAGGGGATAAGGAATAAAAGATAAGTCTCCATAAAAGCTCAACATCTCATCATAGGTACATAACATAAGTATCCAGAAGCACCTCTAGAACATGAGTTGGAATGGGGCCAAGACAAGTCCTGGGCTCACCCTCAAAGTACTAAGTAAAATGAAATAAAGTCTCAACATAAGCAAGATAGAAATTGGATTTTGTCCCCCAAATGGAGGACTCACCATAATAACAATCTTTATGAATCCATGCTAGCCATGGGGAGGAGGATGAATAAGAGCTCTGGTCCCTACATGGTTAGATCATATAGGCAAAAGTATGCGTTAGTACTTGAAATGCACTAGTATGTGGGATGCAATGCAACAATAGATAAATAGCTTTATAATAAGATGCATAATCATATACAATGAAATGTAAGCTCAATATGTCATGCATGAGGATGATTTGATAAAATAATTCATGAGAGATAAACATAACATCCTAACATCATACATATTTGGGAGGTAGACCATAACCAACATATAAGACCAAGCCTATGTTGGCATGGGGAGACTACTCTCCGGGTAAAACTTCGCCAACATCGCATATCATCATCAAATAATATAATTGGCTCATATGGATCCACTAGCCTAGCCTACAAAGGGCTCCTATGATGGCATATAGTTAATGAGAAAATGAGACTTTATATAAAGACCCCTTCGGTCGTGCCCCGACATCCTAATTCTATTCGGTGCTAAGTCATTCTCACAGAATACATTTGAAAAAATATATACATAATCATAACCATTCATAAGCTTTAAAAGCATAACATCATCATCATATATCTATAGAGTAGCTCATCTGAACATCATGATCCAATATGGGATCTATCTTTTGGTGAGAATTTCCTTTCACCATCATTAACATTCATAAGAGGGATTCAAACATCATAACTTTCATAACTTCATCATTGAACCCTCATCATTAATGCATCATTAGAAACTTTGATATGATAATTGAGTGGATTTCATGCATATAAATTTTAAATCATGTAACTCAAGAGGACAATGCGTGAAAGTAGTGAAGTTCATCAATTGAAATCATCTTTAAAACAACCCACCTCAATCATACATATCATCTTTGAAATTTAGTCATAAAATAATGTATTTTAATGCATACAATCATCAATTCCATAAGAACTCATAGTAATATAACTTTCATAGCTTTGAATTCCTTAAAATAGATCATAGGATAAAACCTTTGAAATAAATGCAGGCAATTTCATGCAATAGATGAAGAAATTTGACATAGTTCATGCTTAATAGGAGCAATTAGGAACAACCCACAATGAATCACCATTAAAACTTAAAGGATTTAGTAAATTGGATTTTTGGGACTTCATGGGTGAAACAACCCATGAATGAAGAAACCTACATACCTTTGATCCTTAGAATTTGAAGATGAGGACTTGAAGAATTTGAGAATCCTTTATAGAAGCCTTATCTTCAATGGAGGAAGCTTGATCTCTAAGAAATTTGAGAGAACTTGGTGGAGGATTTTAGAGAGAAGTTTGAGAGAATTCGAAAGTGTTTAGAGAGAGGATTAGGTTTAAAATAAGAGAGTTTTCATGCATTTACGTATATAAAGATGTTGGGATAGGTCCCAACTAATTTTCTGGGCAAGAAATGAAACTAAAAAGAGTTTTGAACTAAGGGGGACCAGGGCGCAATGCACTCTTGTTGCGCACCCTACTAGTTTGTGTGATTTCATCCAAAAATTATTTTTTGATATGAGTGACCTAAAAATTAAAGGTGACCCTTTTTCTACACAATTTTGCCTCTTGAAAAAATAATTCGGAGTCAGACATGTGAAATATCACACGAATTTTAAGATATTCAAGAAATACATCATGACGTCTTTCCAAGCTATGTTGGGAGGTGTTAAAAAGAGTGCCACCACCAAGGGATCGTATCCCCGATGAGGACAAAGTTCCTTTGGGCCACAAGCTCCCCAAGAAGAAATGTCTAATATCGGAATGTTATCTCATTGTTGTCACAACTCGTGAACAACCAAGTTAACCAAGGTGCCCAAGCCCCTCGTGATTCTACTCTGCCCTTAAGGGTGAGGGACTTCACTAAGATGGACCCTCAAGAATTCCATGTCTCTAAGGTGGAGGAAGAACCCCAACAATTCATTGTTAAGGTGACAAGGTCCTAGCTATCATAGAGTGATCTCGAAGGAGAAAGCAGAACTAGTGGCCTACCAACTCAAGGGCCTTGGAAAAATATGGTTCACTCAATGGAAAAAGGAGGGTGGATGAGGAACCTATTCCTTGGTGTCACAACTCGGACCTAAGGCCTAGTCATGACCAGCGAATGGGGAATCCAAAGGAACCCCAAACAAGCCTCTTAGTATATGATTACACATCCTTGGTCGCGGAAGAAACTTTCATAATATAAAAATCAGGAGACAAGAGAGTCAAAACTTATAGCATAATTATACATCATGTCCAACAACACCTCTACTACATTGATACTTAGCGGGGGCCAAGATAAGCAACCGGGCTCACCCTCATAATCAAAGCATGCATCAAAGGAAGAGAGTTTCAACACATAGTATAAGATGAAGAACATGGCCCTCAGAATGGAGGACTCACCAACTAACTTGAAGAGATACCACTAGCCACGTAGAGGAGGATGATGACTAAATGCATCTCCGATTCCTACAAGGTAACATCATGTAGGCATAGAATATGCGTTAGTATGTATGAATATACTAAGTATATAGGATGCAATGCAAAAGAGATAGGTAACATAATCGAAATGCATAAACATAGGACATGAGTAAGAATATAGCAATATGACTTGTATGAATGATGTTTGAAGTAAAATATTCTTATATAGAACATATTACATATATAAGAAGAGACCATCATCATACACCAAGAAAACTAGCACTCAGAATCCAAGGCTTAGTACCCTTTTGGAGGGTGATCAAGGTATATACCCCTCAATCGGTAGATGAACATCACACCCTCCATCATAGTGGTCAAGGTATCAACCCCTCAACATGGTTAATGGACTTCACACCCTCCATCATAGTGGTCAAGGTATCCACATCCTCTATCATAGTGGTAAAGGTATCAAACCCTCAACATAGTTAATGGACTTCATACCCTCCATCATAGTGGTCAAGGTATCAATCCCTTAACAAGGTTAATGGACTTCACATCCTCTATCATAGTGGTCAAAGTATCAACTCCTTAACATGGTTAATGGACTTCACACCCTTCATCATAGTGCTCGAGGCAAGCACGCCCTCAACAAGGTATGGTCAACATGCAACCCTAGGGATACTTTTCAAGAAATCATTATAATATTACATTAATTTCATCACCATAAAGTCATATATCTCATATGACAAGCACTAGGCCTTTAACAACTCAAGAATCAATTACAGGACATTTCATCGTACACTTGGCGGGTGTGTGGTGCTAGTGTAAAATCATGCAATTCAAGAGCAGAATCATGCTAGGAAATATAGTGTAAAACTACCAATAGATACTTGGTAATATCCTAAAGCAATATCTATCAAAAGCCTTCATCAAATCTCACAATAGATCATAGATTCGTAGCTCAAAACATGCCACAACAGTTACAATTTCATGAAACCCCAACGTAGTGTGCAGTGAAATTCATAATAAGTAAGATCAATGAGTAAATCAACTATAAACCATGCAATTTTGGGAAAAATGAAGCTTGGACAGCTTGGCTGAAAGGAACCCATGAAAGAAACCCAAGGAAAGGACCAAAATAGTCCATTATCTTTGGACTTGGACTCGAAATCATCCATATTTTTTTACTTAGAGCACTAATAGTACACAATGTTTACGAGAAAGACTAAAATAGTACATATTTTTAGAGTTGGACTCAACTCATCCATATTCTTTTACTTGGATCACTAATAGTACACAATGTTTACTACAGTGGTTCAATTTTGATCATCTTCCAATTTTTTTGTTAAATTTTAATAGAATATTTTTTACTTTAAATGCAAAATACCATTTTCCAATAACCTAAAAAATATGATAAAGTTATTAATAACAAATAAATTTTATAAATTTCTTCACGCCAATATATCTATATTTTGAAGATATAAATTTTTTACCGTTTATTAAATTTGATCTTGTATTTGATTTGCAGATATATAAATTAAAAATTTCACCATTTATTGAATTTGATTTTGGTGAAATGGTGAAATTTTTAATTTTTAATTTTTACATATTGAATTTGTTTAATTTCAATGAATGGTGAATTTTTTAATTTTTATATCTTCAAATCAAATACAAGATCAAATTTAATAAGTGGAAAAAAAATTATATCTTCAAAATATAGATATATTGGTGTGAAAAGAATTATAAAATTTATTGGTTATTAATAGCTTTATCATGTCTTTTTGGTTATTGGAAAATTGTATTTTGCATTTAAAGTAAAAAAATTATTATATTAAAATTTAATAAAAAAATTGGAGGATGACCAAAATTGTACCACTGTAGTAAACATAGTGTACTATTAGTGCTCCAAGCAAAATAATATGAATGATTTTGAGTCCAAGTCCAAAGATAATGGACTATTTTAGCCTTTCTTGTAAATATTATGTACTATTAGTGCTCCAAGTAAAAGAATATGGATGATTTTGAGTCTATGTCCAAAGATAATGGACTATTTTGGTCCTTTCCTCAAAGAAACCCACATACCTTAAATTTGGAGAATCCTTGAAGAAGATTAGAGATGGAGACTTGAAGCTTGAATGAGAACCTTAAGATCCGGATGAGTTTTGGTACTTGAAATTTGGAGAGAAATATGAGTCTAAGTGTTTGAGAAGGTTTTGGGGTATGTCTTGGATGATATAAGGGTGAAATATGCTAAATATATGTATTTTTATGCCTGGGTAAGACTTGGGTCCAAGACCCAAAAGCCTTGGACCGAGATAAAAATCATTGGCAACAAAATACACAAGTCCATGACGCAGACCTTTCGCGGAGGCAAAATTTACACAGGTCCACGATGCCTAGCCATCGCGGATCAATTCTGGAAATCAAAATTTTGGAAAAATAAAATTGTGATTCGTTTGCTCTAAAATTGAGGTTAAACCCATTTCTCACACATTTTGACCCCAGAATAAGATATGAAGTTGAATTTTTGATATCACACACGGGTTTTGAGATATATGGAAATTACGATTTCAAGCGTTTTCAAGACACATTTTTGGGCACCTTTTTGGGGTCATTTCACTTGTGAGGAATTCAAATCCATTTTCTTGACTGCTTCTTCCTTATTATGCTAAGGGAAGCAAATATGATAGAATCCATGAACTTCAAATAAGGCCCCATGAGTGTGGGGGAATATTCTCTCAAATTCAACGATATCTAAAAGTACGCTCCTTACTTGGTTGCTGATTTTTGAGCAAGGATGCACAAGTTTGTGTCGGGAGTGTTAGACTAGATCAATAAAGAGTGCCACATTTCCTACTCATAAGATATATGGACATATCTCAGATCATGACCTATTTCGAGAAACTTGAGGGAGAGAAGCTTATGAAGAGGAAGATGGGAAAGTCCAAGAGGGATCATTATAAAGGTGTGTTCCAAGATGCTAGGGGTGGAAGAAGTGGCTACTTTCGACAAGGACACAAATTTCAAGTCCAAGGGTCATCAAATGCTCCAAACTAAAGGTTCATCTATGATAAGGTGCCAAACCTTAAAGGTTAAGGTGGTAATGGTAGGCTGATATTGCCTAGGTGCCCAAAATGTGGAAGGAATCATGGTGGCAAATGCTTGAGGGATACGAGTTAATGTTATTGGTGTAACAAGCCAGGCAACAAACTTACCAACTATCAAAATGCACCAACTAAGGGTGGAGATGGTCATCCTCAAGAAAATGTTGCTCTTGGAGGTTAAGGGGCACATGGAGGTGAACAAGGAGGTGCTCCACGTCATAACCAATTTTATGCTCTTCAAGGGACGCAAAGGGTGGATGAGGTACCCAATGTTGTAATCAGTATGTTGAAGGTTTATGATCATGATGTGTATGCTTTATTGTATCTAGGTGCCACTTTATCTTTCATTAACCCATTCATTGCTAGTAGGTTTGACATATGCTCCAAATTAATATATGAACCCTTTTTGGTGTCTACTCCCATAGTGAGTCTATTGTTGCTAGAAGGGTCCATAAGGATTACCCCATACCCATTTTGCATAAATTCTTACCTTGTGATTTTATTGAACTTGACATGGTAGATTTTTACATTATTCTTGAGACAGATTGGTTGCATGCATATCACGCTTCTACCGATTGTACAATAGTTTCTAATTCCCTAATGAATCCATCCTTGAGTGGGGAGGTCATGATTTGAAGATTAAGGGTAAGTTCATATCTTGTCTTTAGGATTGGGAATTGATTGCCAAGGATTCATTTATCATCTTTTAAGGGGAAGGGATGATGATTCTAAAATTCCTTCGTTTGAGTCACTTTCGGTGGCGAATGAGTTCCTCAATGTCTTTCTCTATGAAATCCCCAATGTTCTTCCCAAAAGGGAAATAGATTTTGGTATCGAACTCCTCCCTAATACCCAACTATCTCAATTAATCCATATCATATGACCCAAGGGGGATTGAACGAATTAAAGGGTCAAATTGAGGGACTTATTGGAGAAGGGCTTTATTAGGCCTAGCAAGTAACCTTGGGGTGCATCAGTGTTGTTTGTAAGGAGGAAAGATGGATCACTTAGAATGTGCATAGACTTCTGACATCTCAACAATGCCAACATAAAGAAAAAGTACTCACTACCGATAGTAGATGACTTATGTGATCAATTGCAAGAGGCTAGTCACTTCTCAAAGGTCAACCATCGATCTGAATACAATTAATTGAGGGTAAGGAAATGTGACATTCCTAAGACGATCTTCCGAATAATGTATGTGAACTTTGAATTTATGGTGATATTTTTTGGCCTAACCAATACTCTGGCGATATTTATGGATCTCATGAATAGGGTATTTGAACCCTACCTTGACATGTTTGTTCTGGTGTTCACTGATGATGTCTTGATCTATTCTTGGAGTGAGTGACTGATGTTCATGCTCCAATAAGAAAGCGGTCCCTCTCAGCAATTAACCTAACCGAGGTAAGGGTCGAATCCACAGGGAATACAGGGTTGACTAAAAGATTTCACTATCAATCATTTCGAGTATCTATAACTAAAATCTCTAAACGGGGGGGAGGGGGTTCTATGATTTAAGAATAAAAGAAAAAAATAAACACTATACTACAACTTAGGTAAACACTCAATTTTAGGGATAACTTAGGAATTGTGTTTCCCATGGTTCGTTGACTCGATTAACCTAGATAAAATAACTACAATTAGAGATTTGCCTGCAGGATAGTAAGTTAGGTTCTTTCAGCCCTCTTGTGAAGGTGAATGTTGAATTTCACTATGGCGCTATGTTGGCTACCATGGTGTGCCAACTAACCGTTACCTATTGTCCCAGTCAACCTCCCCTTGGTCTGGTTTGGTTGATTAGACGAGAACACATCAATGAATCCTGTCATCTACTTCCCTTTTCCTATTCATCACTACCTTGGTCGGGATCATGATAGTAGGCAGGATTTGGCATTGGCCACCACCAAACAACAATTAAAGTGAAGGGAAATAGACAATACATGCAAAACTCAATCATAGAAATGCACAAACCTAGGTCATCTCAAGTCAACTACCCATGGTTCCCATAAACCCAAGTTGTGGGTGCTTAGCTACTCATGTCTAAGGCAAAACCCACAAAAATGCAAATGTAAGACATAGTTGAGAGTTTTAACCAAAGCAATAAGAGTGAAGACACCATAAGTTGCAAACCACAAGCTTCATAGATTGACAATGAGTACAAACCAAGATTTGCAATACCCAAAAGTGGGTTTTCCAAGAGAAAAATGAAATACTTTACTAAAATCCTAAAATGTTCTTGCGAGAATATTCAAAGGCACATTGAATGTCTAAAAGCTAGGATCCTCAAAATAAAACCTAACTTAAAGTATTTATAGTAGTTACAAGTTTAACCCTACAAATTACATAGAAACAACAGCTGGCAGCTGGTACGCCTAACAGGTACGACTCGTAAGGTGATCTACCAATCGTAATCGGGGTCTTGTATCCGGTTCTTGTAATCTTGAACTCAACTAGTATGACCCACTGGAATGAGTCATTGCTTGGCTATGACTCGTATGCTCCTCTCGTAGTCTAGGCCTTCAGCTTTTGATCCAAAGTTTGGGCTCTCTGTTTCCCGCTACGAGTACACATATACGAGTCGTGGTGAGGCTTACAACTCGTAGGATGGACTTGTAGGGTTGACCTCCACTTAGAAGATTTCTGATTTTTGGTCTCTGTTTCTTGCTATGATAACACCCTATGACTCATAGCTTGGGCTACAACTCATAGGTGAACTCATATGTCCTACGCTTCAGCAAAATTCCAGCGACGGTTTCATTAGATATCTTACATCTGCAATTTTCCTCCAAAATCATGCCAACCTAACTTTTCTGCAAGAACAACACAAAAACACATAAAACCCATAAAAAGTCGCATTAAAAACTCACAAAATCCCTTGTTTTAGGCATCAAATGTGCTATATTTTGACAACACATCAACGCCCTCAACTTAGAAATGTTGCTTTTCCTCAAGCGATAACTCAATCTACACAGACAATGAGAAACACATAGCAGTTATACCAATGGAATCATTCAATCTAATCCAGGTACCCAGCTATCATTCTCAAAAATAGATTGCAAAGCCCACTTCTTACGTCTGTCAACAAGAGCTACTAAGTACAACAAAAACATGATGATGAATCTGATAATCCAAGTATGATAAGCTAAGGAGCATCAACTATCCACAATCACTAGTATAGCCATATGCTAATCAAGTAGTACATTTGCCCTCACAAAAAAGAAGTCCTTCTTACTCACTCAAAAAGCATTTAGAATTCAGGGACTGAGGAAGCAATCTCACTCTCACAAATGAAATTCATGCAAAATGACTAACACCATAGGCTTGCCTCTATACTCATCTTCTGGCTTGGTGACAGAGTAGATTTGGATCACTTTAAGACTTAAGGGCTTATAACATAGGTTCAGGGGACTTTGGTATGGCACTTTGGGCAAGTAGTGACTAAAAGCTATCCTTGAACCATGTTTACCAACACTTTTGCCTTCATAACCCAACCATTTTCACTAAATCCACCATTATTCTCTTGTTTCAAGCTTTCCCCAGGTGCTTTCTTTCTCTTTTTCAGCTGTGCCTCAATCTTGAACTCTTTTTGTGCTAATCTTTTCAACTCAAGACACTTTTCTTTTCTTTTTCTTCACTCGACTCATGATTATTCATTTCTTTCCTCCTTTCCCAGCTAACCACCTTATTTTTGTTACTTTACCACAATAAAGACCACCCTCAACTTAGGCTTTTAGCCTGAGGTAAAGTATAGAATATCTATGCCTCAAACCAGGGCCACCCAATGTAGCCACGCTCAACTTAGGCTTTTAGCCTCAACCAAGGTTCACATGTTCAAGGATAGACTAGGGCCAGTATCAAGGTATTTCATCAAACAAGGTTAAGCTAGCAAAGTGTCAAGAAAGAATGAGTACATGAGAAGCTCAAAAATTTAGAACAAGGGATTCACTAACTCATTTGCTAGGTCATTTAGGCTAAAATTGGGTTAGCTAAAAGAACAAAGGCCTAAGATCCTTTCCAAATCAACCACCTCACGAAATGAATTTCAGAGTAAAAAGGCAAGTTCTGAGTCCATACATGATATATGATTGTAGCAAAATAGGCTCACAACACACATGGCATTGCACATACAATCAAGTATAGACTCATTGGTCCTCCTTCAAGCCTCAACTTACCTTCACATTATCAGAATAAACATTACCAGATACTCAAAATGCATGAATGCATCAATAACCACAATCTCAAAAATTTTGAGGGTACCTAATTTTTCATAAAAAATTAAAAAGCATTTAAAGACTATGTATATGCTAACAAATAACACTACTATGTATCTACAAACCATCTACACTACATAAACATGCAAGTTGAACAGAAAATTAAACATCCACAAGAAAGAAAAAACATGGCAAGAAAACCTTGGGATCAAAAGGGGGAAGTTATAGACTCGAGGCTACTCAGACGTCACCTTAATCCATAACTTCCCACACCCCACCAAAATAAGATATCTTTTGCTAAGACGAAAATGATGAAAACATAAACATAGATATATATACATTAAAAACCAACATTTTATAAACTAATATCCAAAACAAAAGTAAAAACAACATCCAATATAAAACATCCATAATCATCATAATAAAAAGATTGTCCAACAAAAGAACAAAGTATCCATAAAGAAAAGATAAGAAATGGGCTCAAAAAGGTCAAACATCATGGTGCTCAAGATCGGTATCAGTCTGGTCCGTAGGGTCCTATTTTTGGTTACTTGTTCAAGAACTATGATCTTTAGCTCTGGAACTGAATCATTTCCTTGAGCTTACTGTAGCGCAAAGCCAAATCTCTTTGGTTAATAAAATCTAACAGGTTTATCGCTTCCAGGGGGTGCAGATTCATAATATGCATATAGAAATTATTGTACGCCAAATAACATTAAAAGTTTTGATTTTAGAAATGGAATGTCTAATGTTTTTTCACCCAGAGAACTTATTGGATTGTTGTGAGCAGAACGAATGGGGCGCATATTGGAAGAAGTGATCTTCGAGCTCCTCCTCAACAATCTGGGTCATATCTACACGTGAGCTACCCTCTCCATGTAGATTGCTGCTTCCTATCTCTCTGTATGGCCTCCAACAGGATCGACTCCTGCACCACCTCCTCTGGTATCGGCCCTTCTCCAGGGCTACTGGGTTATCAGGTCTAGGCCATTTCTGGCTCAACTCTGGGTCATCTGTGTCGAGGGACCTCTTCCAGTGAGCATACAGGCGGTCAGCTAGCTAGTCAAGCACCTCGTCACCCATTGGTGCCACATCTGGGATTGCAATAGGGGTTGCTAACATCTATAATAAGTCGACCTTAAACTTGGCCAACTCTTGTGTCACTGCACTTGTGGCAACAGGCTGAGCCCCCTTAAGCCTCCGCTAGACTCTCTCCTCGAAATAATCAACTCGGGCATCTACCGTTGTAACTCTCTCATCAACCAAGAAGCGGGCGAATGCCTTTATCCTCTCTTATGAGTCCCATACAATCTGCTAACCCAAGGTCTGACCTGTGCTGCTAAAGCTTGTAGCCTGGACTCCACCGTAGCCACCCTGTGTAATAGTGCTTGAAAAGCAACAACAGAGATAATAGAATCAACCTGTAATGTAGATGTTGCTGGTGCTGGAGGATGGCGTAGACTCAATCACAACAGCTGGTGAATCCTCTACAGCAGTTGGAGTAGTGTCGGTAGTAGCGGGAGTCGAACCTTGAGTCTGAGGCTCTACCAGGAATGGCTATGGAATACGAGGTGGAACAACTCTTTATAGGGCTAATAGGTTCTCGTCAGCCTTGATTAGACTAGGGTCCATCATACTTACAGCCTCCATATGAGGGTCCAAGTGGAGAGAGAGCCGCATCCCAGCTTCCTTGCATAATCTATGTATCAAGATGGGGAATGGAAATTCTTGCTTGGTGCGAACTGTCAACTCGTGGATCTGCCCTGCCATAACGCGATCCTAGTCAATTTCGTACCCTGCTAAGATGCTAGCCAACAACACAACCCTCTCTAATGTGATCATATTATCCATGAACGCGGGACTGATGCACTAACGGATAATGGACCACAAATAATTTTCCCTGAATGAGAGGTGGGTCTTTAGAATATACTCAGTGTGGTTTGTAACCTATGTTGGCTCAACACTTTCCTCGCAAATTTGGCTCACTATCCACCTAAGGAGCTCTGTTCTCAGCCCAGCATCCTTCTGATTAACTACCTTTCTCATATCTGCAATTCTATGATCATACTCTGCAGTAGAATATGGCATTCTGTAATTTGGACCAAACTGTACTCTCCGAATAGTTTCTTTTGAGATATCAACAACCTCACCTCTGACTAGGACTTCACTCAATCGTGGCTGCTCAATAGGCTTCTTATGCCTCAAAAGATTGCTGTGTACAGTAGTATCGTAGGAGGCATAGAATTCCCGGACCAGCTAGGGGGCGTACTTTCCCAACACTTGTAATAGCCATCCTAGCCCATGGCACTCAATTTTAGCTTCTCGGTAAACTGCTTAGCCCTGAGCCTTTTAAGCTTGCCTCCTCATGAAATCTCTACACCGAACTCTCTCGACGTTTTTGTTCCAGTCCCTTTTCATAAATATCTCTCATCCCTGGGACACATCACCTTGTGTTTTGGGGGTCTGTGGAGGTTATGGTGTAGTAGAATCGGTTGGCTGTAGGGGAGTAGTCTCCTTTGGCTGAGGTTGAGATAGCTCAAGAGAACTAGACTCAGAAAGTGAAGCATCATCATCTGACCCTTTTTCGTCACCCTCCTTTTCAGACAAGGAGGGGCTATCTACTTCCATCGAAACCCTTGATGTTTGTGATCTTGCCAAGGGCACGTTAGCTTCATTGTCAGGGTGCACATTCATCTCCTCAGTTGATTGATCATTATCCAATGATTCATCTCGCAGTTGATATCCAGAAGTCGAGGCAGCATACCTTCGACCTCTTGGAGGCATTGTCACTGAAAAATCACCACATACCAAAGCATGAGTCCCATGATGTTTTGTTCCAACAAA
>JAPFFP010112883.1:0-18453 GCA_026153255.1 Solanum medicagineum | reverse complement strand
ATACTTCATTAACATAAAATGAACAATTCTCAAGGTTAGCATAAAGTTGTTCCTTTCTAAACACGTGGATAACACATCTCAAATGCTTTATATGATCATTCATGGCTTGCTATAGACCAAGATATCATCAAAGTAGACAACAACAAACTTCACTATGAAGGGTGTCATCACATGGTTCATGAGTCATATAAAGGTACTAGGAGCATTTGTGAGACCAAAAGGCATCACCAACCATTCATATAGACCAAACTTGATCTTGAATGTGGTTTTCCATTCAACATCGGGGTGCATCCAGATTTGATAATAACCATTCCTAAGATCAATCTTTTAAGACACACAAGGACTATTGAGCTCGTCAAGCATATGATCTAACCTAGGGATGGAATGATGATTATTTACCATGACTTTGTTGATTGCTCGACAATCCACACACATGCCCATGTTCAATCCCTCTTTGGAACCAAAATAACGGAAAGACACATGGACTCATGCTCTCTCTCACATAAGCTTTGTTGAGGAGTTTCCTCAACATGCCATTGAAGTTCTTTGGTGTTCTCCGGATTGCTTCGGTAAGTCGGTTGGGCAATTGAGATCACGACACGAGGTCAATTTGATGCTCAATTCCTGAAAGTGGAGGTAATCCACTAGGAAGTTCCTTTGGGAAGACATCCTCATATTCCTGTAAAAGAAGAGAAATAGAATGGGGAAGAGAAGAAAGAGATTGGTTAGTATGTAGCACATGATTCCTATGTGTGATAAGGATCAATGATCTTTTTGTTTCAACTTCCTCTCTTATCTCCATGTTCCTATCCAACAACACCTTTTTCCCTAACTCTTCTCTTTTCCTCCACCTCTTCATCGTTTATTTCCACATGTTCCTCTTCATCTTCTTTTTCTCCCACAATTCACTCATCTTTTGATACACTTCATTGACTTAATAGGGTGGCATATGATGTACTTATGACCATCCAACACAAGTGAATACTTGTTGGATCTTCCACCATGCTTGGTTACACGGCCATATTTGCAAGGTCTCCTGAGTAACACATGAGAAGCTTGCATTGGGACCAAACCACATAAGATCTCATCTTAGTACTTCCCAACTTCAAATTTGATCAACACTTGTCATTACATTCTCAATTATCCACACTCACTCAACCATTGAAGCTTGTAAGGCATAGCATGTTTCGTGGTAGGAAGTTTCAATAATTCCACTAATGTGGTGCTGGCAACATTGGCACAACTTCCACTATCAATGATTAAGGAACATACATTACCTTTGATGAGGCACTTGGAATGGAAGAGACTTTCTCTTTGGCTCAGATCATCCACGACCTTGCTAATCATGACTCGCCTCAACACATACATTGGTACGGTGAACTCTCATTCTTAAGTCCAAGCTTTATCAATTGGATTTTTCTTCATCAACCCATCCCTTCACATGGATCTTGTTCCTCACCATCATCATCATCAAACTCATTTTCATCTTGGAGCTCATTTTCACAACCTTCTTCTTAATCCACGTCTTTGACAAGGTATAACTCTTCTCCTTAGACTAAGACATTCAATCGATTAGGACACTCCCACATCATGTGACCCCATTCTTTACATTTGTGACATTGAATGCCATTAGGGTACTTGATCTGTTATTTGTTACCTCCTTCTCTCAGTGGATACTTTGGTGCATCGCGTTCAATGCCTTTCTTATCATAAGACTTCTTAAGATTCTTGCGTTTGTTTCATCCCAAAGACGTTTGAGCTTTTTCCTTGTTCTTACTCCAAGAAGTAGAAGATGATATACCTTTGTACTTAGACGACTTTTCTTCCTTGAGTTCTCTATCTATCTCATGGGACGCTTCAAAAATGTCATTCAAACTAGCAAACTTGTGCATTGCCATCTTAGAAGATATATCTTTTTCAAACCTACCTTGAAGCGAATGACGACATGCTATTCATTCTTATTGTACTCTAGCTTCAAGATCAAATTTTAGAACTCATTATATAGTAAGCTGCTACACTCTTGTTTTCTTGCCTGAAATTGTACAATCTGGCAAGCAACTTTTGCCTATACCTTTCTGGTATATATTTGACTCTCATAGGAGCTTTCAAATTGATTCACATTGGTGGTAGTCCTCCTTAGAGAACTAGATGGTATCTCTTCTTGTATGCCCACCATGTAATTGCACACCCTTCAAATTGAGCAATAGCAAAGCAACTTATCTTAACCTCAGTTAAGTCATTAACTTGAAAGATACTCTCACAAAGTGACTCCCATTCTAGATAAGCATCAGATTTGCATTCTCCTTTGAAAGTTGGGAGATTAGTCTTTATAGAGTTGATTTTTATAGCTCGACCTCCATTTCCACCTTGGTCAATGTTATGTTGACCTTTTTGAAGTTCAAAATGTTGGTAACCTTGCTCTTCTCCAAAATCTTACGGTTGGTTCAAATAAGGTCTTCTTCTTGATGGAATTAGACAAAACCTACCTCCGTGACCTCGATGTCCCATTTGTCTCTCGGCACATGTCTTTGGACATCTTTCCATGGTGCCTCTTCACCTTCACCTTCATACCCCTCTTGGTAATCTTCGTCCCTTACTTCCTCGACTTGGATTGATTGGTGTCGGGCTTGGGGTGCTTGGAAGGGTGGATTTTTATTAAGTGGTGCTTGATAAGGTCGTTATGGGTTTGGTGGAGCTTCTTGAGGAGTTTGGTTTTGTGGTGGCATGGTATTGTAAGTATTGGTGTTAGGGTTCACAGGTGTTGGATTGAATACTTTATAGAAGGTTTGGGGAGCCATAGTAGGAGAAGAAGGATGGTTAGGACCACTTGTTGAAGCTTGATAGTGTACTGGCCTCGAAAATCGTGAGACTTTATTGATGCTAAAATCAAGTTTCTGGAGGTGTATGACCCATGTGGAATGCTTGTGTATGGCTTTGTGTGGCTTAAGGAAGGATTTTAGGCTTGGTGGCCCTCCGGTCCGGGGAACCTCCCACGAGCCATGGTCTTCACCACTGGCCGTGGAAAGGGTCCTTGGAAGGAGCCCCAACCTTCAAGCCAATAATTTGGCTAAGGCAGCTATCAAGGGCTCTCGCATGAGCCTTGCAACCCACCAAGAGCAGTTGTGGGGTCTCTTTGTACTCACTACGAGCTGTCAGTGAGGTGTATCATGAAGCCCTCAACCGAAAATATAGCACTAAGTATAAAATTACTATCTCAAAACTTGGGTCATTTATACAGACCATTGTACGGTCAGTGCACCTTTGAATGGACCATGACCGGTCAGTGGAAATGACCTTAGTCTAAAAATTGGCAAAGTGTCTGAAGACCCTACCATGGATCCTTGTATGGTCCATGGTCATGTGCATGGGGCCATGGTTCCCTTTCACGGGCCACCTGGACTCTTTTTAATCCTTATTTCATCAATGGCTTTCTTGTAATTTTTGTGATTTCTAAGGGTCATTTTGCGACTTTTGAACCTATCTAAACCCCTGAAAAGACATATACTCCTCTATTCTTATTCATTCATTACGCTTAGAATATTCAAATTCTCTCTTCTAAGAAGTCCTCTCAAGTGTGCCATTGGAGATTCAACTTCGAGATCAAGGAAGGGTCTTCTTTTTGAATCAATTTCTTCTTAATTATTCTAGATATCTAAGGTATGTGGGATGGATTCATGGTCCCCTTCAACCATAAAGACCCCATACACTTTTTACTCCTTGATTTATGAATTTCAGCTTACTTTGAATATGGGTGTTTTAAATTAATGTTGAGTTGATTCAACAGATATATGTGATGTATTTAAATTGGTGCTTTTAAAGTGATTTATGCCCTAATATGTTAAATTGCATTGATATTATGAAAGTTTGAATATGCATGTCCTTTTAATGTTGATTTAGGCATGAGTAATCTTAAGAATGCTTTAAATGTGAATTTTCTTCATAGATTTACTTGGAATTTCATCTTATACTATTGTTTTAAGTATGAATCTCTATTTCCCATACTATTTTCTCATCATTCATAGCATATGCATACATGAACATTGATTTCATGAAATTTATGATGTAAGCTAAGTCCCAATTATGATGATGACTATGTTTTCAAGTAAAGTATGGCTATGACAAGAATGTGATCACATAATGTTTATGACCTTTGAGCAATAATGGGTGTTTACACCACTATGTACAAGTATGAAGGAGATATTAGTATGCATGAAAGTATGACATGAAGTATGATTTGGCTGTTTAGCCCAAATATGCATGATTATGAAGTATATTTTGGCATTTGAGCCTAAGTATGCATGATTATGGTTTGAAAGACTAATGCCTCCTTTTCAAGCGCGCGCGCGCGCGCGTGCGCGCACACACACACACACACACACACACATATATATATATATATTCTTGTGGGATGATGACTTAGCATCGAGAGGGCTTGTGTGAAGGGAGATATCCCCAAGGTCCCTCTCGATGCTAAGTCATAGGATGGTGACTTGTATTTGGATGATAGGACTTACCACAAGCAACTCTCACTATCCTATCGAACTATTATCTTAGGGATTGGAGACTATCTTCATACACCTCTTGACGGTTAGCTTGGATTATGAGAGTTGCTTGTGGTAAGTCCTATCATCCAAATACAAGTCACCATCCTATCTAACTATTACGCTATTTTCACTTATGTCTTTACTTTGAGGGTGAGCCAGGGACATGTCTTGGCCCCTGTCCTATTCTATGAATTAGAGGCATTGTTGAACAACATATTAGCTCTTCGTACATCTTGTATGTGTTATGCTATTTGCTATGATGATTATGATTATGGCTATCTATTGATGTTGATGATGTGATGATATGTTCATGATGAGTTACGAAATGCGGAAAGTCTTAAGTCATGATGAGTTATGGAATGTGGAAAGTCCTAACTCCCTTTTATCTCCATAATGTGAGTCATACTTACCCGTCCCTTTAGTTCCTATGCACTATGTGAATCCATACAAATCCCTATCCCTATGACATCCCCATAGCGTGAGTCATACTTTTCCGTCCCTTAGGACTATATATTTATTGCTTTATTATGCGCTTTCGAATTGATGACGTGTATGTGGATGCTATGAGGCTTGTTTGGAGATTCTCGGGTTCCCATCTGCCATGTCACTCCTAGGCCCTAGGCTCGGGTCATGACAGATAGGTAGTTTGTTGGAGTGGTATTTTTAGAGTTAAGTCAACCCCTCTACATTGATTATTCTACCATCCATAGCCGACACACTACCTTGAATGGTGGATACATGACTGTCCATGGCTTCCATTCTCTGACTCATATTGGTAATCACATCCATTATAGCATCCAAAGTAACTCCTCCTGTGGGTGGTGGAGTTCCATTACTACTTACCATTGTACCTAATAAAACAACACTCAAAAAAACCAACAAACAATGTTAGCGTTAGTGAATAACCTCGCAATCACTGGTGTTTACACACCTTTGATTGCCTCCCAAATCGGCAAGGCTAAGGTTGAAGATTGTTTATACTAAGTGGTTCACAAGGTATCAATTTCTACTCTTGGCTAGAGTAGATTCTTGTTTTCAAGAAGAATTGACAACTCAATTAAAGCAAATAAACTTGAATCAAGAAGTTAAAATATGAAATAAAGTGAATTAAAGCTCAAAAGAAATGGCACTTAACAAAGAAGAGGATTCAAGAACAAATAATCAACAAGTAGGTCAATTACGAGTTGAAAATTAGTTTAGGAATCTTGATACGGACGAGAATCAAAGAAAAGAAACTAGGAATTTAGAACTTGAGATTGGTTGAGCTTCGAACCTCCGATTCCGGTGTTTCAAAAGTAAATTGAAGTTCAGCTCGTAAACTATCAATTTGACCGCTAAAACACTTCATCGGACCGCTGAATGCCCCGCTTTTGACTCCAAAAGTTACAGCAACTGGAGCAGGATTGGACGGACCAGGCACTATTTAGCGCGTCACCAAATGGGTCCTTCAGGAATGACTTTGATCACCCTTTTTGAACTTTTGCAGCTTTTAAGACCCCAAATTTGACCTTTTTGTGGGCCCCTTGTATTTTATTGACCTAGGACTTGCCCCTTTGGTCAATTCCAATTGTACAAAAAAAATTATTCCTTCTATTCTTACACTTTTTGGATCAACATGCCTTTTTGGATGATTCTTCCTCTTGAATATTTGAATGTTCCTCAAGAACACTATGAACAAGATGAAGATCCAAATTAAAACCTTTCAAATTTTTGGCTCGAAATTTCATGAATGTTGCGATTTAAGTTCTCCTTGATGTAGAGAACAAACCACAATACCTTTTAGACTTCAATTCCCAACCAATTTCTTCAAATCTCAAGAGCCACTTTCTTCTTCTTCAAGTCTCTTCAATCAATCAATGGTGGAATCTTCAATATCACTCTATAATTCACCAAATCTCAGTCTAAGACTCAATTAATGTTAGAGAACAAAATTTTAACATTAGAAACTTCAAACAAGACTCAAGTCAACACAAATATTTTTGGGCTGCTTTTTTGGAACGAATCTAATCCTTGCTTTGATACTAAATGATGTAATACAAAATGTGGATACAAAAAAAATGAGAAACTAAGATAGATTGATACAAAAAGGAAATCAAAAGCAATCTAAAGGTATATTAAACCTATAGTGAGATAGATTGACACAAGACGGGAAATCAAAAGCAACCTAAAGGTATATTAAACCCAAAAACCTCAACTGATTAGTCCACAACAAGTATCAACCTCTTGCAAAGACCTCAAGGGAAATTGGATACCCAAGCTACCCTCGTTTCTAAACAAAGTTCAACCAAAGCATGTACCAAGCTCTCAAACTCACACAAGGAGTATTGTTCATCAATATTCAAAATATTCTACCTACAAATGAGCAACTATGAGCTATTTATAGTCTTAGGTAAATCTATTACAAAATTAGCCACAAATGGTCGAAATAATCAAACAATGGTCAAAATGACCATCCTTTTCTTAATTCGTCCTATTTGTTTGTAGTTCATGATTTAGAAAACCATATTTTGGCCATCCTAGATCTCATTCCACGAACACCCATTTATGGGTTGTAGTTCCATTTATGAAACGTAAGTGCCCCTCATAGTCCACCCCCCACACTTAGCCAACTTTTTCCACACTGACTGTTCCAATCTACAAGCCTTATCAACAACCCCAAGTTTAAACCATGAGCTATAAATGAGGTTTGTACATAGGTCTAAACTTTCCAGTTCAACACTCTTTCTACATTTTTTGGCTTAGAACTTACGGGTCCTTGCAGAAAGTTGAGTCCCTACTATGTGGGCTCATATAAGATCCTAATGCATATTGGTAAGGTGGCCTATGAACTATATTTAGTATTGGAGCTAGCCTCGGTTCATCCGATGTCACGCCCCGAGCGTAAACCGTTGGCGTGGCCAGCTTTCAAAAAACATTGCTGGTCTCCAAGCTCGCTTAACTCAATCACTTATTTAATCAATAGTGGAAGATTCAATTTATGTACAAGTAAAACATTCTAGTGGACTAATCAATTAATGATTGGATATAATAATGGTTTAAGACAAAAAATCAAATCAATTTAATATTGTGAAAATAGTTGAAAAGTACAAGTCTTAGAAATGAAAATATTAACTTCAATCCATCATTATCTATGAAGCCTCTATCTCTAAGTGTTTAGATGGTATCAATGACAGGTTCATGGCTACCTTAAGAAAAGAAATACTCTAGAAGCAATAAATGACATAAATAGAATAGTTCCTAAAGAAAGGAGGTTTCATCACTATCTTTAGATGGGATAGACTATCAACAGAGCGCTTGTTGAGGATCTCTAGTGCCTGTCTTTACATCATGAAAAGATGCAGACTCAAATGGATGTTAGTACATGAAATGTACGAGTACGTAAAATAAGTGGAAAAGAAAGGACATAATCAAAGATACTCAAGTCAAGTGACTCAACTCAACCTCAACTCAACTCAAGAAGCTCAACTCAACTTAGTAAAATATTCAAGTTTAGAATAAAGTAGACTCAATAATATGCAACTTATGTCAAATTAAACTAATCAGTAAGTGGGAGTTTCTCTAACAAACAACCATCACCATATGAGCGAGTGATGATATGACGAAGCGATGTCATTGCCACATCCATGCAATACTTTGCCAGGGTAAAGCACATCCCATTAATGGATCCAATAAAAACCTCCATAGGGACATCAGAGGTATGACCCATTTCTCATATTATGTTGGCGGCATAGTTTATGGGATTTAAGTTATGTATACTCTTACCCCAATTGGTGCTCAATACTACTCCCAAAATATATACTTATATCTATCAAGTGAGTAGGATTACTCAAAAGTATCTCATCTAGTCTCATTGGACTCTCATCAGTTCAATCTTATCTCAATCATCAAATCTTTCCTTTAAAATAAAAGGAATATACTTTCAAACTCATCAAAATCCTTTCTCAACCCATTATGTGTTTTCATTTAAAACATGCTTCAAAGGTCATTCACATCTCATTAAGACTCTTTTTAAATCATTATTTATGCTTAAAAGCTCATGTTCATGCAGATTCAGTAAAATATGTTCAAAAATCATCTTTGCTCAACATACAAAAACAACCATCAATCTTAATTCAAAATAATGCATAAAATCAAATATAGTCCTCAATTAGGGTTCATGTGAATGAAGACATGAACATGCATCCAGATCAAATACCTAACTCATGAAATCAACACATTTTTTACATATAAAAAACTCAATAAGACAATAGGTAACTCAAGAATTCAATTCAGTGAATTCAAAAACTCTAACTCAACTCAACTTGAATCAATGAAGATGAAGGGGCACGTGGATGAACTTAGCACAATGTTATATTAGCCTTACATACCTAGAAAGTTCATATTACAATCAAAATTTGAAGAAAACTAGCTTTCTTGGAGAAAATCTTTGATCTTGGAACCTTGATGCTTGTTCTTGAGAAAAGAAATTCTCTTATGTAGTTCTTTTAGAGTGGAAGAACTTGGAAAGACAATGGTTGAAGGAATTCTCTTTGATTCTTGAATTCTTGACTTAGAATCTTTAGAGTTATTGATGAATAATCCTAATTCTTGAAAAAGAAAGATCAAGAAATTCATTCTTGAAAATTTTGGATTCGTTTTCTTAAAACTCTAGGTTACGATTTAAGATTGCTCATACAGATTCATGAAAAAATGAAGAAATTTGGGTTGAAGAGCTTAGAATTTATGGAGAATAACTTACCTTGATGATGAATCTTGAAAGATAACCCTAATTTGATGATTTTCTTGATGATTCTAGAGCGTTTAAGTTTAGGAGTGAAGGAGGGGATTTTACTTATGAAAAACTGATATTTTATGTATTTTGGGACCTTAAATAGACCCTCAAAGGTTATGGGATAAATATAGCCTAAAATGTAATAAAAGGATGTCATTTACTTATCGAGAAGAGTTCGCATCTAGTCTACGATACGGAGCTATCACGGACTTCGAACAGCTCTGCACATCTTTAATAAAATAGTCATAACTTTTTATTCCAAACTCTAATTAAGGCAAAATTAGATGAGTTGGAAAGATCATTCAAAGATCTTCGATATATTATGGTCTACCGAACCCATTATATGTTAGGAGATATGGTCGTTTGAAGTTGACCCTTTTATCAACTCATATGAAAACTTAGTCGATAGAAATCTTTTAAACTTGTGTTGACCTTGGGTGTCCCTTATGACCTCAATCCACATCCGACACACTTCAAAATTACTTTGAAAAGGACCTTAACATACATTCACAACTTGGATTGATTGGATCACCTTTTTTCATAGAATTTCATATCGAAACTCAATTGATAAAAGGGGTTTCAACTCAACTTTGAGCTAAGAGATTTTTGTGACCTTACTTCATCTTCAAATCTATTCCCATTATAAGAAATTGACTTTAACACCTTTCTCAATTAAGAGTCATCAATACAATCTTATAGCATATGAAGGATGGCTCGATCATAGCTTTAAAAAATTTAGGGTGTTACAATATCTCCCCTTTGGGATCATTCGTCCTCGAGTGATGAGTAAACTAGGAGACCTATCAAGCACAAATACCATCAAGAACTCAAATTCTCAGATTATGGAATGCTCATACTTAAAAATAGACTTCAAACTCAATACACAGAATTGAAACTTTATCTCCAACATCATCATTAGGCTTGATACAATCAAGGGCTTGCATACTCAAGTACTCTAAGACTCAAGAGGAACATCAACTCAAAGATAGGAAATCAACTCCATTATCACAATTCAGGAACACTCCCTCTCTCCAATCAACCATAACTCCTCTACTATCATCAACATTGCTATCAAGACTAGGAAGAAGGATTACTGAAGGGCTTCGAACAAAAAATGATTAGTATGATTCAATGAAGAAATCTAATCTGAGAACAGTCATAACCTAATATGATCTCCCTTGTCTTTCAAAGCTCATCTAAGTTCATAGAGTTGTACATAGTGTAAAACTCAAGTCATATCTCGTTCAACAGAGGGTTGGAAACTCTTAATCTGTGAGATAAGATTAGAATCACTAAATGAAGTTACCACTTTTCATCCTCAAAACTCAACATGAATGGGAATCAACATGAGGTGCGTGGTACTAAGCGATGGTCATGTCACTCATGCACAAGATGGGAATACACTATCACCTCCATAAACTATAAGGAACATATGAGATAGAAAAGCATTAATGTCCCATCCTGGTCAACTCATCATTATCGAAAACTCAAAACTCACTTGGTTCATTACCGTATATATATGTATAATCACACCTAAGACTTTCTTCTGAGTACTACTCTTAGCTTCCTTCTGTCTCTATAGGCATCATTCTATAGTTAATGCTCTTATTGGCATACATAGTCACTTTCTACAACTCTTATGATCTAACCTCTTCTTTTAATTTGCTAAGATTCAACTTCTATGCTTCTATACATTTGACTGTAACAACATTATCATGTAAAACTCATCATCACCTATACATAAGCACCCATTGATCTAATTACTAAGGGCGACAAAGTAAATCAGCCTACTCCACATCGACAACTCAGTACTATCTAGATTTCATAGCGAGTCATAACTTAGAACTTCACACAACTTTACACCATCTTAGATACACATCTTAAGTCTCTTCTTATATAATGATTTATCCTCAATTTCTCTATTTTCCTTCTAAATGGCGCTGACACCATACTCACACATCATATTCGTTGGAAGTAAGCGTCTTAACATTAAACATACGCAAATCTCCAACTAAGACTATTACTGTCATAATGCTATCTCTTTTTGCACAATGCTCTTCAAAATCTAGCTTAGGATCTGGTGCTAACATATGCATTATACACTTTTCTAATATTATACCAACTTAAAACTGCTAGGTAAAAATTTCGGAACATAGGCCCACTAAATTCGATCAACTCATTTCCTCTTCACAACTCAAGTACTAAGCACAAAACTCTATAAATCTCATGTTGCTCTCCCTTCAAAATCATAAACCTAGTTTAGATCTATCACCGACTCTATTCCCCTCTTCAACATCTATACTTCATCCTCGCTAATATGAATACTATAACACATTAACATATTTTTTTCTATTTTGAGCATACTTTAACTCATCCAAACAATGACTTTTCCTTTATACCTTATTATGAAAATCAAATAGTACTCAATACTATTTCATCAAAACCTAAGGTAATTCGACTCATCACTCTATTACTTATCTAATAGATTTACAAATCTAACTATAAGCCTCAATCAACCACTACTCGCACTACCTAGTCTCTTCTTTTTTGCCATCGTTCTTCTAGCTCTAGAGTGACTCAATTCTACTCACGGATTACAAGCCTTCAAATCACACTCCTCATATAGTAACATTAAACTTTTAGAGATATAACTCTTTCTCTCACGGATAACATCAAAAGCAAGTTTGGATAAGAAATCTGGGATTGTAATGACCATCAAGGTCATTTCTATACCATCAAGGTCATTTCTATGGTTTTGTAGTTATTGTGTCAATTGGAGCATGGGTACAGTGTCCTCAGGCCATTGATGATTTGTTGAGACTGTTGGGATGGTTATTTGTTGGTTTACTTCGGTGTAGTAAATAGCTCCAAAATGGTCAAATTAAGCTAGGAATATGTCCAGTGCAATTATATCATGGATTATAAATTTGACCATCGAAACCGATTAATAGTTGACCAGTCAATGCCCTCAGGAATCGTGCATCAAATAAGAATTTTGATAGTGTGGTCAGCTCTAAAAGATTAATTTTTGTCTAGGACAATCCCTCATTTGATACCGGGAACTTTCGAATGCGATCTGACCTCAGGGGGCTTTCCATTAGAAGTTGCATATAAGGAAGTGAGATCCTTGTCAGATCGTAGGAAGCTCCATTAGAAGTTTCAATCACATCGTTGATCTAGAATGTTGAAATCCATATGGTTACATAGTTCATTTGAGAAATCAGAGTCCGGACGAGCCCAACATGATGAAAAAAGGGTTGGATGGTTGCTGAATAAAAGAGAGTTATGTGGCAGATTCTAGGGGGGTTGCCATGTGTCATGATCTAATGCTGCCATATGGCAGTAACGTGGCTGGCACCAAGGTATACATATATAAACAAGTTTTAAGGAGAAAAATACATACACACATATATATATATACAGACACAGAGACACACACACACTAGCTGATGAGGCTGACAAGTGATTACATGCTACTTTGTGCACCGAATCTAGTAGCCATATTTGATCTGAGAACTTGTGGCAGAACTTCCTGATTAAACATGATTTTGTGTTGCCCTGTGGTTTATATGATCCCGTATACTATAATAATTTTCTATTATGTACTTGTGCAACTAGTTAGTGATCGGGGAAACACACCATGTTCTAGGACGGTTATTGTGACCTGTGATGTAAGATACATTGCTATTGAGCCACTGGTAGGTCGGGGATGGGAGTGTGACCCTGTTAACGAGGTATAGGTTATATCCTACAGGATTCCTAGGCTATCTGGGATGAGACACCAGCTATGCGGGTTAGTCCTGGTGATTGGCACCTATTTAGAGTGGGGCACATTATCAGTGGGCCTATACGTGGTTGCCTTAAGTGATATACTTTATTACAGCTAGGCTGCAATGTAATTCTAGGTAGGTGACTTTCTGATTGTCTAGCCTCTTGGGCCTTAGCTTAGGTTACACTGACGCTGCCCTTTGGGTTGCTTCACATAGAGAAAGAGGCCCGGTAAGGGCCGAATATGGGCTAGTGCCTTGGGACAGGCATGTGAATAGACTTAACTCATACCTGTATGAGGGTGTAGAGCCTGTTGCTACTGAGATATGTTACTAGGAGATTTTGCATTGATTACACATCGTACCATGGCCTAATTCTGGTATAGATACGACTCTGTTAGGCTTGGTTGTCCTGGATACTTATGATTTACTGTGATTGTCTATGTTTACTCTAGGCACTTGTGATTGACGAGGTTATGTTATACTTGGCCTTTGCTGGCATGGCTCAATGGTAATTGTGATATATATATATAGACACGCACACACTACGACGTACTACTGATTGTTGTTGTGCACTGGTTATATCCATCTGCTATCTGATGTATCTGAGAGAGGTGGTAGTTATAGTTGTGTTGGGTTTGGATTGAGATTATGGGATACCTATGTCATGAGTGTTATCGCCAACATTCACTCTGGGCACAATATGACCTTGGAGTTTCTGATCCGAATAGACTAGCTTAGTGAGTGAATAATCGAAACCGCAAGTCCTAGATGATGCTCCCTGTCACTTTTGAGCTCCAGTGGCCACGTCCGAGTGTCTGAGACCCCGGAGTCATGCCCCTATGGTCTAAGTCTGATGATCACTACTGTGATGCAAAGTGGCGGATGCAAATTCTTAGGATTGAGCACATGTTGATGGTTACGGTAGGGGCCCCCATTAGTAACACTCTGGGTTTGAGACTCTACAATTTGTTTAGAGAGATATAGGACACACTGATTGTTTTTGGTTTGAGAATCAGTTGATTATGGGTCGTGGACCACATTAGTTACAGTTTTGGTCGAGGAACCCACTGCTTCCTTCTTTAGGGGCTAGGCCTTGTGATTAATACATTGAGCTGAGACATTATTGTCTATGCTAGGGGGATTCTTTCTCCCATGGGGGATACATCCCACTGTTACGCCTGTATATTTGGGTCGGGTGCCATGTTCCGGCACAAGGTCACAGACCTAGTTGACATGTGATTGTTGAGGGTGAAGGCCTAGCTGATTTTCTATAGATCCACACCCTGATTGTGCATGGGTGTACCCTATGAGCTTATGGGGGATCAGGGGGCATTCAGCTTAGATATTAGGGCTTTACACCCTCGAACAACCTACCGGTGGTCATGTGATATTGGAAGTTGGGTTCTATTGTGTTTCGATTGATCAGATTGTACGCGAGTGTACCTTCTGGGTTTATGGGGCCCATTTGATGTACAGGGCTGAATATTAGGGCCTTGCACCTGTGTACAACATTACGTCTTAGTTGGAGACAATTGGCCTACTTAGTCTTTGTTAGTCGGTATCATTGTTCATCACTTTTGGTTGGTTCAATTATCATTATTCATCATTTAGGTTGGTTTAGTTAGCATGGTTCATCACCTTGATTGGTTCAGTTGTGGTTTGTGAGTCCCCATATGCTTATGCTTGACCTGAGTTCGATTTTCTACAATGTTGCAGTTCTCTATATACTCGAGCTTTCTATATGTTCACTATTTTACTCGATCGATCGATGATGCCTCCTGGGTACCTTTTTCTAGTACTTACCCCCTACATCTCTGCTTCTTCCCATGGTGCAGGTGTAGGTACAAGTCGTGATTGCTGAGTTGGGAATTCAAGAGCGCTCAAGAGACCTTCTTTGGGTGGGCACTGGCAGTTTTGGCTTTGTTGTAATCTCCTTCCTTTTGATGGCCATCTTTTGCTTCCAGACGTCTGCCTTGTATAATAGAATTGTGTATTTATAGGAGCCCTCCTGGTTTTGTATATTTTTATTATGGCTATTGATATATGTATATGATATGTCATTGTATCTATTGTAACTCTGTACAGTTGACTTTCAAGTTTTGGGTGGGTTTCGGTTATTTTATCTTATTGATTATGGTCGTGACTGTCTAGGACAGGTACCCTGGGTTGGGTAAATTGGCTTGCCTATATGATAAAGATCAAACAAAAAAAGAAAGGAAAAAGGGAACAAAGATGGAAGGATATGTGGATTAAATTCAAACTTTTGAAATTATGAGCAACAAGGGACTAAAACTTTCACTTCCCAATTGTTTTAACAACCCAAACAAAACCCTAGAAGGACAATTGAAGGAAACCAAGAACCACAAATGGGTAACACTTCAATTAACCAAGCAAATAAGTCAACCAACAATTCTACGAGTTCACCCTAATTACTTACTAAACTACTCACTAAGAAGATACTACAATTTGAGACTTCAATATTCAACATAGTCTAAGTCTTCCAAATGATAAAATAAGACTATTTATACTACATAAATAAAAGAAGGCATTTTCTTTACAATTTTACCCTTAATGAGTAAGGGCCTTGTTTGGTTACCTTCTTTTCAAATCCTTAAATTCAAGTAGTAGCCATTTGCACCTAAGGCCTCTTTTCTTCCTTCTTCTCACCTTGAGAAACCTTCCACACATTGTAAGCCTTTCTTTGGTAACCCTCAAGCACCTCTAATGTTTCCCTTTTCATGAACATTGCTTGTAGGTCTTGGAGATCCTTTGCTTGACTCCTTGTGAATGGTCTTGAGGGGTACATTCCACTCATGTTGGTGCCATCTCTACTTTACATGTTATCACTATAGGTAGGATCTAACTAGTGCCATCATGACCAGGACCAGGTTGTGACAAGTTTGTATTAGTGCTTAAGGTTCATTGGTCAGAGCTATCGTCTAGTACAATAATATGGATGGATGCGGAGACGTCCATGGCTTATCTACAAGAGGGTAAATGATGTTAGGAAACTTCATGTGTTATTGATTCTAATCGTGTGATATTGTTAATGGTTCATCAATTTTTTGAAATCTGATTTAATCTGTCGTTCTTGCACAATGCTGCGTAGAGGTTAGACTTTGGGTGAGAGTAGTGTTGCATCATCGGTCCCTGGTAGGGAGCAGCCTCAAGAGCCCATTGATCAGAGACTGGATGCCCTCGAGATTTGACAACCGGATAGAAAGACTACGGGCATTAGGATTATGGGAGCCTCAGAGAGTCTTCATGATCAATTACTTATTTGATGGTGGATATGGATTGTCTTATGGGAGATGTTCTTGAGGCTAAAACTTTATGATATGTGTATCTGTACATCAGCTGTTGGTTAAATGTTATATGGTTTGTGAGCACTCTTGATAGAAATTTTAAGGGCGAGATAAGTTGTGACTGAGGAAATACTATTGGCGCTCTCTGTATCTTTGTATTTGATTATTTAATTGCTAATTTGACCTGTTGGATTCTTAATGTTGATAAGTATGTTATACTTAGTGGGATTCTGAGTAATTGTCACCTATGTTATGATTATACCCTGCTGAAGGCTGAATGTGAGCTAAACCCTGTGATTTATTCATAGTCTGATATTGACATATAGTATTTGAGAGGCCGGTTGTAAGTTATACCCCTGGCTATACCTTGTGACTTTATGGTTACAATTCCATTGTAGTGATTTTGTTGATACGTAGTTCTCCTTATTATTTGAGTGACTGGATTATGGTATAAACCCGGGGTTTTAGAAGAGTTGTCTATTGTTGGATCGGCATATTGTTGCGTTATCAACTGAACTATTGGCCACTCTGCCCTAGGGACTTGTTATGTTTGTTAACTGGCTGGGCTTGTGTTGTTTGGACCCCTGACTATGTTTTCAAGTGGGAATGTTGATCATTGTGCTAGGTTACCGGGTAATTGGTGTAATAACTAGGACCAACACTGTGAAGTATTGTCTACTCTAGTGCAGGGACGGGGATACGTATCGCCTGACTCACTTAGGCAAATCCCATATCAGAAAAGAGAGGAAAAGTCCAGGGCTTTTTAAGTAAAGGACTGGTCTATATATACTGCGAGGCGCCTGTTAAGGTGAGCTCAAAGGGACAAATCCATGATGGGCTAGGACCAAGAGTGGACAATACTTCACAGTGTTGGGCCAGGTCATTACAGGTGGTATCAGAGCTGACTCTCGACTAGTACGGTGGTCGAGCAAACCTCATTGAAGATACTGAGTCCCTATGGGAGACAGTGATATGTAATGCCTGGCTCAAGTAGGCAAATCCTACATCAGAAAAGAGAGGAAGAGTCCTGGGCTATTTAAGTAAAGCTCTGGTCTACTGTGAGGTGCCTATAGGGGTAAGCCCAAAGGGACAAACCTGTTATGGGCTAGGACCAAAAGCTGACAATACTTCACAGTATTAGGCCAGATCATTACAATTGGGTTATGGTTCTAATTGTTATATGTATTGCTTATCTCATGCTTACATGAGTATGGGTTCGGGCCTTTTCTTTCATGGGCTATACATTGGCATAATGGGATTCCTTTTAATTAGTTGGGGATTAGGTGTGGCTAGTCTCCAGGATTGTGATACACGGATAGAGCAATATGGTTGAATGGCTTTGGTTTTGATATTGCCCTGGGGGCGGATTGACCCATTTCTATATTATGGTTGCCGATGTCGTACTTTAATTGGTTGGTTTAAGCCTACAGAGCTAGGTTCGATAGTATAGACTTACTATAAGACGCCCTGTCCAGCGTTTGAGGTATTTGGGATGGACTAAGGACAACTCAGCGTCAGCACTTGGGGTTATGTCGGCTATGGACACTAGTTTGTACAGTTTGAGATTTCAGGCAGAATGGTTCTAAGGGTGACAGTCTAGAGATGGGTTAGCCCCAATATTGGAAGGTAGGGGTACGTTTAGCCCCAATAGGGTAGCCTTCGAGGTTCTGAGATGTCTTAGGTCAGTTGCACTTGGGTTAGCCCTACCTCTTACTTGTTCTACTATATATCTTATTTTCTGCATATCAATGTTGCACGAGTGTAGTCCAGATGAGTTACATGTACTCAAGTATGATTTTTTGAATTAGATGATTGTCTAATATTGTTAAGGAAGGTTTTGGTGAAGGACATTCTGGAGTTTGTACTTGGATCTATTATGGCCATTGTGAGTGGCTGATTGTGGTTGTTGGGTTGACTATGGTGCTATGTAGCATAAATGTGATGACTTATAGGCACCAATTGTAGCATTTGTGGTACTTGCTCAGGGTTGCTTGTTAAATGCTACAAAATGGGGGGGGGAGTGGGGGGCGCATGGTAATAGGTTGTGAGTACCATGTGTGGGG
>JAPFFP010112873.1:0-18456 GCA_026153255.1 Solanum medicagineum | reverse complement strand
GTTTGCTCCGCCGCGGCCTCATTTAGGGGGGGGCGGGCCCGTGTTACTTGGGCGCGGGGGTTGTACCGTGCGCGCCAAGTGGGGGGGGGGGGGTTTTACCTCATTAACCATGTTGAGGCATTTGTACCTCATTCGCCACTCCAAGGAGGTGGTAGGCCTTGGATATTCACTAATAATGGTCACTCTTTACACATGTATAATGTTCTATATAAGCATGGTCCATTCATGCCATATTGTTATATGTTACTCAGTGCCTATGCTTATGCATTTCGATTATGTTACTTATCTCTTGTTGTGTTGCATCTTACACACTTAGTACATTCAAACATACTAACGCATATTCTATGCCTAGATGATTTTACCATGTTGGAACTGGAGCCCAACTTGATCATCCTCCTTCACGTGTCTAGAATGATTTCTGTCAAGCTAGTTGGTGAGTGCTCCATTCTGAGGACAATGACTATGTTCTTATGTTTTGTATTACGACTCTCTTTCATTGTTGTATACTTTGAATACGAGGGTGAGCCCGGTTGCTTGTCTTGGCCCCCACTCTTATCTATGTAGTAGAGGTCTTGTTGGACATGTTATGTATCTATGCTATGAGCCTTGACTCTCTTATTCTTGATGTTAATGTTATGAAGTTTCCCCTTAGTCCCTTTTGTCGTTATTTCTAATCTATTATGTCATTTACTTGCTTCCGCGACCAATGATGTGTAATGATATGTTAAGAGGCTTTCTTGGGGTCTCTTTAGGTTCTCCATGTGTCGTGTCACGTTTAAGCCCTAGGCTTGGGCCGTGACACTATCACTACTAAGTCCTTGGTTTAAAAGCGTGAAGACCTATGTGATTTCACTATACCTTGCACTATAGGAGATGTGGAGTTCGCAAGGGCACTATGTGATTTGGGTGCTATTATCAATTTGATGCCTCTTGCAGTCTGTAAGAAACTTGGATTGGGGAGCCCTTACGCCTTCTAACATGCAGTTGTTGATGGCGGATAAAACTGTGAAGAAGCCTGTGGGTATACTCTATGATGTGTTGGTAAAAGTGGAAAAATTCATATTCCCTACAGATTTTGTGATTCTAGATTGTGAGATCGACTTCGACATCCCAATCATCTTGGGTAGACCATTCCTAGCCACCGAACAAGCTCGAGTGTATACGGAGGCCAGTCAACTCAGGTTTAGAGTGAATGATGAAAAAGTTGTCTTTGATATCCGTCAGTCTACGAAGTATCCTGATGAGTTGAAAAGTGAGGTTTGGGCAATTGGTGAAGTCTAAGTCACCAATTTGTCTAAGTCATACTGCTACAATAAATAAGGCTCTACTTGGGAGGAAACCCAAGGACTTTTGATGGTTTAGCGTAGCTTTGAGTTTATTTTCAATTTTTGGATTCTTAGGTAGTTGTTTGATTGTGTTTTGATTGATACTTTTAGCATTGAGTTAGTAGGATTTTGGGTAATTGTGTGTTTCATGAAGAGTATGCAAGTACAAGACTAAGTTAGCAAATTGGTTGAGAAAAGTATCAGGTTCAGTTTCTATGACTGGGCTTATGAGTCATATTGCACTTTACGACTCCTAACCCCATCTTGTAGAGATTTTCGGTGAGCATGAACAATGTGCACTCAACCCACGAGGCAACTTTACGACTCATAGATCAAACTACATGTCATGAATGGGGTTCGTGGATCTTAGGTAAGCTTCTAAATTTTTTTAAGTTTTGAGAGGCCTATGAGACCAGGACTTATGAGTTGTAGATCCATCTACGACTCGTAGTCGAGACTTTGTAAACCCAAGCCAAGTAATTTTAACTATTGACCCGCTAAAGGTATAAAAGAGGGGTCAAATACTTTTGACCTAATTGACCAAAATTTCCTAAATATTTCCTTCTTCTTCTATTTCCAATCAATTTTCGGTGATCAAACCCATTTTTCAGCGTGATTTTCTGGCACCTAGGGTGTTTCATCTTTCACCTTCTCTTTCTTCTTCAAGTTCATCACTATTCCTAGTATGTTTCTTGATTAGTTTTAACCTCAAAATTTACATTGTTCTTAATTTCTTGTTGAATTTGAATGGTGACCGTAAAATTAGGGTTCCTTTTGATCGAAATCGAATGTTTTAGTCTGAAATTGAAAGTTTTAAAATGATTGATTGATAAATTCTTTTCCTATTAAATCATCATTCATGCTTGATTGGTTGATATTATATGATTTATAATTGTGAGTAGGTGGGTATTGGCATCAGCATATGATGTTGTGTAAGTCAAATAAGAAGAGTCGAAAATATAACTTCTTCCATACTTATTCATTTTTCGATGGGGTGAGTATTTATGAAATTTTCATGGGGTATTGGTTATTATGTGATTATCATGATTGCGTACTCATATGCTTGCTTCGATGCTAAATTCTCCGTCGAACCATCTTCTTCATCAGCACCAGATATTCTCACCCATAGGTTAGGCGTCAAGGGTGTGGAGGCTATATTCTTAGAGGGCATGCAACCAAAGGAGCGGGGCAAGCCCATTCGTTCTATATATGAGAAGCCCAAGGTCATAGATGATGGAATTAGCCGTGTCCAGGTATGAAGGAAACGATGATAAAATATGGGCTCGGGTAGCTGACAGAGTCACTTGGAAGATACTCCCTAATTCTAGTATGGGAGTTTTATGCATCTTATGCAGCCACGATTCAGCACAGTCTTCCCAAGGGACGAGACCTGTCACTTAGTCCAGATTGACTGAGGAGATAATTTATCGTATGTATTTTGGTCTAGAGTACCATGCCCATCTACAGCAGAGTTTGATAGGTTGGGCAGGCTAGAAATTCATTGATTATGAAGGATTCGGTACATAGGACCTCAAATTTGAGATGGGTGGCCAGTTACCTTTTGGAGCAGGGTCCGCAGCCTGCTTGGGTCACCACCCACATAGAGCCGATTGTCATGGCTTCACTCTCTTTCCCCGCCAAATTTTAGTGGTCTGTTGTCAGATCACGCATTCGGCGGACCTTGGCAGATAACACACTTACGTCATAGTTTACGGTATTGGTTGCCAGCATCTTAGATGGCTACGACATTGATTGGGCCTGACTCATAGCAGAGCAGATACATTAGTCAGCACTAAAGAGGGCCACCTCCGTCCCATTTCCAATTTTGATCTACAAAGACTGTATAGAGTCACAGGTGGAGATCTTACATCAGATGGACTAGCTAGTTGAGGCCCAACATACTTCCGACCCTAGCCTGATAAATGCTAATGAGAACCCTGTGGCACTTCAACAGGCACAGCCTCCTCCTATACTAGAGGTGTTTTCCCCACAGCAACCACCTAAGGGTTCGACGACTGCCACAACACCTACTGTTGCTGCTACTACTAATGAGAGACCCTAGCAGCCCGAGGCAGTTAATATTGAGGGGGGTCCTACTACAACTGCTTTTGCACTAGAGGCATCCACTTCACAACCTTCTAAAGCACGCATGGTCTATATGTCTGCTAGTTCTATTCATGCCATGGCGCAGCGATTATCACATGTTGAGGCCCAGTTATCTCAGCCTATTCAGCAGCTTAGGCTATGGGTCCGGTAGACCACTTTAGACCCAGAGGAGTAGAGTTGGGCATTCACCATCTCTACTATTCAAGAGCGTGTTTCAAGAGTGGACGCTCGCATCGATGCTTTTGAGGAGCAAGTACCGAAGAGGTTAGCTACAGCCCGGCCTTCGTACTTGTCAGTTGTACGTCAGGAAATCGAGAAGCTTAGGGCTGATATGACATCATCACTTGCGGCGCCTCTAACACTACTAGAGACTACATCTCTAGTGCCACTATTTGATTTATTTGCCTCTGTAGAGCCTAGATAGATTTCCCTTTAGAAGAGACCTTGCAAGGATGCGGAGCCAGATGAGAGAAATGCATGTGAAAAGTTTTTCGAGGATGATGAGGAGGAGGAGGAGGATCACGAGCCTACCTTAAGAGTGTCGAGGCATGTAACGAAGATGAGATGCGCTCGAGAGGAGGATTAGTTGACGGGTATTGGCCCCTCCGGACAGAGTACAGCAGCTAAGGAGATTATCCCATAGGAGGTGGAGGGCCAGACTCAGCCACAAACTGGCGCTTATTCACCGAGGTATGTTTTTGACCCCTACTTATTCTATTTTTGCTCAATTTGGTACATTAGGGACAATGCACAATTTTTTTGATGGGGTGTGGGTAGTTATGGGCCTCACTAAAGTCTGAGTAGCTTATGGTCCATAACTACCCCAAATTTTGATCTCGAGGTTTTCTTACCTATGTTCTTTTTCCTCGTGGATATTTCATTTCTGTTGAACCAACACATTTAGGGTGTCTAGATAATATGTGTAGCATATAGTACAAATACTTATGACATATAGCATTTTTTTATGTTATGTTTTGAAAACTGGTAACCCACCAAAAATTTTGATTAGTAGTTAAATGGCAACCATACATGTTTGGGTGTTTGACAATATTTGTTCTAATAAGTGAGGGTAATTGAGACATGAAGCACGATTTGTGAGTCTATTGTTGATAATGTATGCAATGTCATGTGAGTGTGAGCTTATTTTGCTAGATTAATCCATTTTGTGTTAATTCAAAACTTGCCCTGTTACACTATGTTAGATTGTAGATTAAATAGATTAGGAAGGGATCTTAGGCCTTTGTTCTTTAATTAGTCCACTTTAGCCTAAAAATGACCAACCAAATGATGTTTTATCCCTTGTTCCAAATATTAAAGCCTAATATGTAACAATTCTTTCAAAAATACCTAATTAGGCTAACCTTATCTAATGAAAAAACCTTGAGATTGGCCCTGGTCTGTGCTTGAGCATTGTGAACCTTGCTTGAGACAAAAAGCCTAAGTTGAGAGTGGCTACCAAAGTGTCCCTTATCGAGGAATAAATATTATGTACTTCAATATAGGCTAAAAGCGTAAGTTGAGGGTGGCCGGTGTAGGGTAAAATCACAAGAATAAGATGGCGAGTTGGGAATGATGAGCAAAAGAAAAAAAATCATGTACCAAGTATAAGAATAAAAATGCCTTACATTGAGCGTAAAAAGCACAATGAAGTGTTAAAACGAGGCTAAAGCTGGAAAATAAGAATAAAGTACCTGAAAAAGCTTGAATATGGAAAAAGGGAGGGAGAATAAGGTGAAAATATTAGAGTTGGTGAGGTGAAAGTGATGAAAAACGTAGTTCAAGGATGGATTTTAGTCACTATTTTTCCAAAATTACAAACCAAAGTCCCCTTAGCCTACGTTACAAGCTTAGAAAGCCCTAAAGTGATCCTAGTCCAGTTAGTTGAAAATTTGAGTCATGAGTATAGGGGAAAGCCTATGGTACTAGTCATCATGCATGAATATCTTTTGTGAGAGTGAGTGTGTTTGAAAAGTCCCAAAGCTAAATTTAAAAGCATCATTGAGTGTCAAAAATGGGACTTCTTTCTGTGAGTGTACTTGCATTGCATTTTTAGCATTTGACTTGTTCAGTGATTGTGGACTATTGATATTCCCTTGCTTGTCATAGTTGTGTTCGTCAAATGCACCAGTGTGTTTTAGTTAGCTAAATATCTATCTGATCTTGTTTTGAAAAGGTGGTGTGGGTACCTAAGTTTGAATTGTATGTGATGTATGGCATTGAGTTGAGGTATGTGTTTTACTGTATTGTCTATATAGATTGATTTGTCGCTTGAGGACAACTTAAGTCGAGGGTGTTGATGTGCTGTCAAGATATAGCACATTTGATGCTTAAACTTAGAATTTTGTGTTCTCAATGTGACATTTATGGTTTTTTATGTGCTTTTGTGTTTAGTTTTGTAGGAAAGTAGGTTGGCATGTCTTTGGGAAAAAATTGCAGACTCTTCTAGTTCTTGTTGACTTACTAGAGCCTCTACAGATCGTTGAGCATTCTATGAGTTGTAGAGGAAGGTTTTTTAATAGATTTCAGTGAAGTATGATTTCTGAAGTTCAGCTATACGAGACCTCCATATGACTCATAGATCACTCTATGAGTCGTATAGAGAGGTTTCGTGAAGATTTCCAGTGAAGGACCAGTTGATGCAGATGAAGTCTATGAGAGTGCAATATGAGTCATAAATCAGTCTATGACTCGTAAAGTGCGTTTGTGGTAGTGAAGTTCAATATTCAAGAAGCTGAATACGAGATCCTGATTATGACTCGTAAATCACTTTAAGAGTCGTAAGGATCTGTCGTAGAAAGTCGCCGATCAGTTTTTCTATTTTTAGGACTTAATTGTAATTACCATAAATAGTACTTTCAGAACATTTTTCAGGAGTGGACAATAGAGAACGTCACTAGAAAGTACTTTACAGTTTTGTACTTGGAGGCTTTAATTTTAGAGGAGAATACACTTATGGATTAATTAGATATTGAAATCTTGTGATTCTTAATTGATTTTAGATTTTCTTATTCTTCAATTCAATTAGGTAAGTGTTTAATTATGTTTTCTCAATTTATAATTTCTTCATCTACCCATAGCATGAGTAGCTTCATCCACGAATTGGGGTTGTGGGAACCATGAAGATCTTACTAAATAAACTCGGATAATTTGCAATTCTTGGAATGGGTATATGCATGTATTAATCAACTCACGTCATTTTGCATGTTTTCTAGTGGTGGCCAACATTAGAACTTGTCTTGTGTTACCTTCTCGATCCAGTTGATAAAGAATTGGAAAAGAGACTGATTAACTGGATTCGATGGTGTGTTCTCGTCTAATAAACTGAACTAGACCAAGAGGAGGTTGACTAGGACTATGGGTAATGGTTAGTATTGCACACTATGGAGATGGGCCAAGGCACATAGTGAAATTCATCTCTCACCTTTGACCAAAAGGCTTGGTGAACTTATATTACCTTCCTGCATGCTATACTCTAGTCGAGAATTGGGTTACCCAGGGATATTGAGTTGGTGAATCATGGGGAACACAATACCCAAGTTGCTCTCCATTATTGATTGTCTCCTGTGATAGTTAGTTTAGTTTATTTTCTTGTTGAACATTACAAACCACTCCCCCCTCTTTGGGGAATTGAGTTATTAATTAATTGAATTGCGTATTGGTGAATTCATAGTGAGTCTCCCTATTCTCTGTGGGATTCGACCCTAAGCTTGGTTAGGTTTTATATTTGACAACGACCGCTTTATCCTCAAAAGAAAGGTGTAACTTAGGCATGATCATTGTCCATTTGCATACTTTTAATCCCATTTTCTGACATAAGACATGCATATTCTATTAGAGATTGGAATTAATAGCATAGTAAGGACAATGTTTCTTCGCAAACTTACCCCAAAATGAGTCAGAAATATGGAATCATAAAACCCTTCTGCAGATTTCTCCTAGACTTAGAAAAATATTCCTCTCTTACGGTCCCATCCATGACACAAAATACAATTTGTATATTGGAGTACAACCCGTACTGTCCCTCATGATATGACTTCCAATAAGCAAACAAATTCACCATCTTCACGAACTGAACTATGAGACCTTGCTATGACCTGTGGTTTAATCCACCAGGCATAGATTGACTCGTAACACCTGTCAGTCTCCAATTTTCTAAGAATTTTCCATTTTCCAAGATTTTCAACCTGCAAAATTTTACAATATCTCCCCCTTGAGATCATTCATCCTTGAATGAGGCAAAAACATGCTTGAGTAGAGTAGAAACATAATTAACAAGTCATCATGAATGCAAAATACAACCTAATCATCATTTCAGAAAACTGTCAAACTTTTGCATCAAACATCATTCAAAATAGTTCTATGATCTTGCATGCATGCAATTTGGTGGAATAGATCATATTTAGGTACCTTAGGCTTTAATCGAACGAAAGAGGTAAGAATATTGTTTCATAATATCCGTCTCCACCAAGCAGCACTCTAAACTTGTTGATTTCTCCATTACACTTTGACAAATGCATTTTCCTTATTTGTCAATCTATTCACTTACCAGTCCAAAATCTCAACTAGTACTTCTTCAGAAGTCAAATTTTCCTCAATAGTCACATCTTTCAATGGAAAAATGAGATTAGGATCACCTATAAATTTTCTCAACCTTGACACATGAAATGCTGGATGAACTATAGCTAACTCCATAGACAAATCTAACTCATTACTTTCCTAATTCTCTTTCTAATCTCATAAGGATCCATATATCTAGGACTTAATTTACCCTTTTTACTAAAATACATTACCCTTTTCATCGAGGAAACTTTTAACACACCTAATCGCCTTCCTCAAACTTAAGGTCACTTCTTCTAACATCAACATATGACTTTTAAAGACTTTGGGATGCCATCAACCTTTCCCTTATAACCTCTAGTTTCTCCATAGCATCTAGTACCGAATATGCTTTATCAAGAACATCTTTCCAACTTTAAACCATCCTACTGGTGACCTACTGAAAAGACCCACAAAGAGCCCAAAAATGTGCCTTGGAATGTTCGGAATTTTAAATTTCATATATCGAAAAATTCATTTGTTATTTCGAAAATCCGACTTCATAGTGTTGTTTAGGGGGTCAAAATTAGGGTGAGAAGGGTCTAAGCCGATTTTAGAGCATCCTATCAAAATTAAAATATCCCATGCTACAATTTTTAGTACCTCTGCTTATTTTGGGGACTATTTTTTTAGTTCAGTCCAAGACTTCTAAGTGTTCCCAAATGTGGTTTTACTTATACTTAGCCTTATTTCACCCTCATATCATCCTAAACATTTCCCAATACTCACTCAAACACTTAGCCATATTTTCACTCCCAAATTCAAGTCCCAAACCCTCATCCCAAGCTAAGGTTCTACTTCAAGCTTCAAGTCTCCATCTCCAATCTTCACCAAGTTCATCTCCAAGCTAAGGTATGTGGGTTTCTTTCATGGGTTCCTTTCACCCATGATACCCAAGCCTCCTTTTACTCAAATTGCATGATTTAAAGTTGATTTATAAATGGGTCTTGATTATTATGAAATTCATTACACACTATGTTAAAGCTATGTAAAGTTATGACTATTTTGCTATGTTTTGAGCTATAAATCTTGGATCTATTGTAAGTCTTGAGGAGGAGTTTTGGTGTATATCACTTAAAGGCGTTGCAAGGTTTTTATTGATGGTTTTATAATGGATATTCTTGCATGATTTCATCTCTATATTTCATGGTTTACACTAGCATTACACACCCTCTAAATGTTTGACAAAATGTCCGAATGTGGTTCTTGAGGAGTTGAAGGTCCAAAGCATAAAATATGATACGATTGACTATATGATGATGAAATAAGATTATGTAAATGATATACTCCATATAAAGTGTTACATTAGACCATGCCCAATCTGGGGGGTCTAAGAACCTACATAATCGAGATGGGGATTTGTATTCATAAACCGAGAGAAGGGTTAGTACTACTCCACCTAGCTGATGGGACAGCATTATCATCAACTGACGGAAGGGTTAGTACTTCTCCACCTGGGTGATGAGGCGGTATTATCACCATCCGAGGGAAGGGTTAATACTTCTCCACCTAGGTGATGGGGCGGCATTATCACCAACCGAGTGAAGGGTTAGTACTTCACCACCTAAGTGATGGGGCAACATAATCACTAACCTACCAAGGGGTTGTACCTTGGAAATTTAGCTTGGTCTATTCTACATATATGGTATCCTATATGAGCATGAGTTATTTAAGCATGTTTTACTTGTGCATTGATCATACATGTCATATTGCTATATGATGACTATTGCCTATTATTATGCATTTTTATTATGACATCTATCTCTTGTTGCATTGCATCCTACATACTTGGTACATTCAGACGTACTAACGCATACTCTATGCCTACATGATGTCACCATATAGTAACCGGTGCCCAAGTTGATCATCCTCCTCCTCCACGTGGCTAGTTCGATACTACTCAATCTAGTTTGTGAATCCTCTACTTCAGCGACCTTAGTCTACGTTGCTCTTATTATGTATTGTGAAATTCTTTTTTATCGTCTATTTTGACTATGAGGTGAGCCCGATTAATCTTTCTTAGCCCCCGCTCTTATCTATGTATTAGAGGTATTTGTTGGACATGCTATGTATCTATGTTAAGGGCCTTAAATCTATTATTCTTGATGTCTATGGTATGAAAGTGTTTTTCCTTATCCCAAGTTGTCCACTCTATTATCTCTTGACGCTTAATTTATTGCTTTTGCGACCAATGATGTGTAATGACAAGTTAAGAGGCTTGTTTATGGTTCCTTCGGGTTCCCCATTCGCGGTGTCATGTCTAGAACCTAAGCTTGGGTCATGAAAAACTTGGTATTAGAGCACTAGGTTGATAGATCCTCAGAGTCCAACACACCGTTTCGATTATAGTCCTATTCATGGTTGTGAAGCGCGCCATGACTATAAATAGGAGGCTATGAGGCATTTTAGGAAATGTTTCCCTTCTTCATGTTCTAAGTCTTGCTATAGAGTTTTGGTAAGTTTTTCCCCCTAATGATTGTTCTTTGCTATTCTAGATCATGTCAAACACTCGAGGACGAAGGGGCCAAACTCCCGAGGAGCAACCTAACAATGGTGAGCTCCGAGATGCTATCACTATGCTTGCCCAAGTTTTGGCAAACCAAGTCAATCAAGGGGCTAGGCCCCTCATTATACTACCCTGGGTGCTAGGGTAAGAGACTTCATGAGGATGAATCCTTCGGCCTTCTATGGGTAAATGGTGGATGAAGATCCACAAGAATTCATTGATGAGGTCTACAAAATCTTTTTTATTATGGGTGTTAGGCCAAATGAAAAGGCGTAGTTGGTGGCATACCAAGTCAAAGGGGTAGCTCAAATATGGTATGATCAATGGAAGGGTGAGAAGTGAATTGGTAATGTGGTGCTTTGGGAGGAGTTCAAATTGGCCTTGCTTAGTCGATTTTTTCCTGTTGAGCTTAGGGAAGCTAAGTTGGTGGAGTTTATGAACTTGAAATAAGATGCTATGTGTGTGAAGGAATATGCCCTCAAGTTTAATCAACTTTCAAAGTATGCTCCTAATTTGGTGGCCTATTCTAGATCTAGGATGAATAAATTTGTTTAAGTGAAGAATGTCGGTCCACCATGCTAATTAGTGACATGGACTTGCCATGATTGATGACCTATCCCAAGCAAATGGAGGAGGATAAATTGAGGAAGAGAAGGGGGCATGAGACCAAGAAGGCCCGTTTTGAGGGTAAGCTCCAAAAGGGTGTTAGATCTCATCAAGGTCAAGGGCCTTCTCATGCTACTAATAGGGGGTTTGCCATTGACTTCACTAGGCCTCAAGGTGTTGATGGTGTGGCTCCTATGATGTGTGTCCTAGATATGGGAAGAGTCATAATGGCTGGTGTCTGAAGGGTTCTAATGCATGATTTGGTTGTAGGGAGCTTGGTCACAAGAAGATAGATTATCCAAGAAATTGTGGCAAGGTCCGGGGTGCAAATGTGGTTCCATTGGGTAGAAATGGTCCTCAAGGAACAATCGATTTTATGCTCTACATGGGAGGCAAGGGGTTGGTGAGGTCCCTAATGTTATTACCAGTATGTTGAAAATATTTGACTTTGATGTATATGTTTTGATTGATCCAGGTGCCACTCTTTCCTTTGTTACCCTTTTTGTTGCTAAAATGTTCCATGTTGTCCCCGAGCTGTTGCATGATTCATATGAAGTGTCTACTCCTATTGGTGCCTTTATTGTTGCTAGGAAAGTTTATAAGAGTTGTCCTATCTTGTTGAATTAGACATGGTAGATTTTGATGTCATTCTTGGGATGGATTGGTTATATGCCTACTATGCTTCTATTGGTTAAGAACCCATAGGATCAAGTTTTCAATTTCCTAAGGAACCCATCCTTGAGTGGGAAAGTCAAGATGTGGTGTTTAAGGGTAGATTCATTTCATGCATTAAAGCCCGTAAGTTGATCTCTAACGGGTGTCTTTACCATCTAGTGAGGGTTAAAGATGTGGAGTCCAAAGTCCATTCCATTGAGTCGGTTTCGATTGTAAGTGAGTTTCATGATGTCTTCCCAAATGACCTTCCAGGTATTCCTCCCGAAAGGAAAATAGGTTTTGGCATAGAGCTCCTCCCTGATACTCAACCTGTCTCCATTCCCCCTTACCGTATGGCCACGGCGAAGTTGAAGGAGTTAAAGGAACAATTGAAAGATTTGTTGGATAAGGGATCTATTAGACCTAGCCAATCATCTTCGGGTGCTCCGGTGTTGTTTGTGAAAAAGAAGGATGGATCACTTAGAATGTGCATTGACTATCAGTAACTCCATAAGGTCAACATCAAGAATAGGTATCCTCTTCCAAGGATTGATGACTTGTTTGACCAATTTCAAGGGGCTAGCTTCTTCTCTAAAATTGATCTTCGGTTCGGGTATCATCAAGTGAGGGTGAGGGAGTGTGATATTCCCAAGATGGCCCTCCAGACTAGATATGGGAATTATGAGTTTGTTGTGATGTCATTTGGGTTGACCAATGCACCAGCCATCTTCATGGACCTAATGAATAGGGTCTTCAAATCTTACCTTGATTCCTTTGTTTTGGCCTTCATTGACGATATATTGATCTAGGGAGGAGCATATGGGTCATTTGAGGGTTGTGTTGCAAAGATTAAGGGAGGAGAAATTGTATGCCAAATATGACAAGTGTAAATTTTGGTTGAAGGAGGTTGCATTCTTGGGTCATGTGGTGTTTGGGGATGGTATAAAAGTGGATCCTAAGAAAACCAATGTGATTAGAAATTGGCCTCGACCATTGACCCTGTCAGATATTAGGAGCTTATTGGGCCTAGCGGGTTATAGAAGGTTTGTGAATGGGTTCTCCTCCATTGCTTCCCTTTGACAAAATTGAATCAAAAGAAGGTTACGTTTGTGTGGACTGATGAATGTGAGAGGATCTTCCAAACGTTGAAAGATAAGTTTGTGTCTGCTCTTATATTGTCACTACCAGATGGGCTTGAGGGATTTGTGGTGTATTGTGATGCTTCCTGGGTTGGTTTGGGTTATGTTGATGCAAAAGGGTTCTATACAGATTATAAGGGGTTTCTACATTTAGCATGCTATTATGCCAGTAAACAGTAATAATATGACAAAAGGAAATGCATACGACTTGACCATTGGGGCCACGGTGTCTAAGGTATGAGACATGACCACACTTTAATTCACATAGTCTATAAAGCCTCTAGATAAGAGAAAGTATCTAACAAGGGTTAGGATAGGCCCCACCTCGATTAACTATACAACACAAACATATAAGCTCTAGACACACACAAAAGCTCCGAAACAACCTGGAGCTTAGTAACAGTAGCTAGATGTACTGTACTCTACTGGGGAGGTCTACTAGCTCCTATACCTGCAGCATGAAATGTAGGTCCCCCGTAAGGGACATCAGTATGAGATAATGTACTGAATATTTAAGGCAGGAAATCCTGTATATGAAGTAACAATCCAAATGAAACTATGCATTGGTTTAGGATAAGAGACCACCTTTGGATACACTTTGAAATCATATACTTTATGTTCTTTATATTACTTTACCTTTAACTGTATAATCTGGGCACAACATGTAATACAAATGACCAACTGATCAGTGGTAAATCTATATCGAGATCGTCCCTGGGTAGGTTCTTCGTTAACCCCTCGGGCTACCACCCGTTATAGGATCATCCCTGGCTAGGTGATGCTTCCACCCCTCGGGCTACCACCCATCAAAAAAAATAATATACTTTATCTTTCAATTTCTTTTGAGATGATTATTTTGGTGGTCACAATAGCTTTAGGACTGTATATACATCATATGATGTGTAGATAATCATACAACATAATATGGCAATGAAGAGAGTATGTTACATAAATAATGAAATGCGTATGAGATGAAACAACTCGTGAACTTTATTTAGCAACAAGATCTCATGTAACTTTGTATCCATGTATGTATGTATGGAAGCATATGAACATGTTAAAAAGTGGAGACATTTTTAATAGTTGTGTCAGAGTTGGTAAATGCCTTCCTGTACCGAGGAGAGATCTATGTTTTATGCCAAACGATATGAAATCAAGTAGCCTTACATACCTCGTTGTATGACCTCGTTACTACCTTGGAGTGGCTGCTTTTTCCTCAAATATTTATCTACAATATATTAGGGAATAAGACTAGTATTAGTAGCAAAGAAACACCTCTTGACAGCCCAATAACATAAAAATTATCACTTGGACAGCAAGCTTATAATAAGCGACATGAAGGCAATTCTTCAACCTTTTCACTTACGATCGTATTTTATAACAAGCATTCTTATGTACATGTCATGTACATCTTATTTCATAACTTTAATAGTCTTACAACAGCCCACAGGCACAACACATAACAATTCTTCACAACATACAAACAAGTGGCATAACATTACATCCTTTCACCACACTTTGACGTCAACAATCCCGCACCTATTTTAACTTTAACGAAACTGTCCTCAGCACATCCATACATACAAATAGCCTTAAAATAGTCTTATAACAGTACCAAATCAGTCATGAAGGACGTGAGTCCATAGCCTTCCATCCAATAGCCCGTGAGTTCATACTAAAAACACAATTGCGATATGCTATAAGGACTCACTTTTGTGGACTGTAAGAGTGGTGCAATAGCTTAGTAACATCACTAACAACCTATACCTTGATAAAGCATACGTACTACTTCGTAATTCAGCCAAATAATTACAAGAAAATCCTCTTGTACAACAAGAAACATTCACAACAATACTTAGGACACATGCTGTCAAAAATTTCCAGCATAACATACTAGCATATACTTCTTGTTTTTCATGAAGAAACCATACTAAATACACAACTATAATTACTTACCTTAGCCAGCAAGATCCAGGTTTCCTTCAAGAGCCATAGAGGATTGTATATGCATCTTGGTAAAGTGAAATAGATAGAAGACAAGAGTCTTTAGGAAAGCTGAAAAATGGTTTCAAGTGGAATGACTTGAGGGCTGCTTTTGAGCCATTTTTAAAGACTCTTTTGGCCAAATTTCTCTTTGTATTTTGACAATATAATGATACCCATTAATAGCCGTTTGATTCAGCAGCTTGATCCTTATACTTGGGCATAAATGGGTCACAAAAATTGATAGGCCTTGGCTGCCCATTTTCCAGCTTTCTTCTTAATTAGTTTTGGACCCAAATAGTCAAGTGGGTTGTAATATACTTGGGACTTTTTCACATTTTACTTGGACAGAAAATAAGGTCCATTTGTGATGCTAAAAGATGGGCTAAATATACAACCTTAACACGGACTTTATTCATAATCAGACTTGGACAAATTTCGACGTTGGGCCTCGTCTCCGTTTAGCTGGAAAATTAAGCTAAGCAAGTAGGTGACTCACCTAGTAGCTTATTAATTCCTACAAGCACCTTAATTTTCTCACTTTGTTTAGGGTAGTCATTCCATCAATTTAACAAAAAACATGTATACACTCGACACAAAACATGTATACACTCACCCATTAACATGAGATTCAAGCACTTTTAAAAATTGGCGCTAATTGATCAAACCATAACATGTTTTATTTGCATAATACTAGCATTGTTAGTTGTGGGGTGTTACATTCTCCCCCTGTAAGAACATTTGTCCTCGAATGTTAGCACAATTGGAAAGCTTAACCAAGTTTAAACCTTTATTTAAACAAACTTTTGACAACACACTAAGTATTCAATCACACGTACCAATTTGTGCCCAAATTCTGCATGTTGGAGTTCCTCTTTAGGTTCTAATAAGTAAGGGTATTTATATTTCATTGCATCCTCGACCTTCCATGTTATTTCTTCTACTTGCTGGTTTCTCCAAAATACCTTCACTGAAGCTGTTTCTTTATTCCTTAGCTTCTTAGCTTGACGATCCAGAATAGCAATAGGTACCTCTTCATAGGTGAGATCTTCTATAACCTGCACATTCTCAATATGAGTGATACGGGATGGGTCGCCTATGCATTTTCGAAGCATTGAAACATGAAAAACAAGATGAACCATTGAAAGCTCTTGGGGTAACTCTAGTTCATATGCAACCTGCTCGAACTTCTTGGTAATTTTATATGGCCCAATGTAACATGGGCTCAATTTTCCTTTTTTACTAAACCTCATAACCCCTTTCATTGGAGAAACCTTTAAAAATACCCAATTCCTTACTGAGAATTTCAGTCCTCTCCTTCTAGCATATGCATATGATATGGGACGACTATGGGTTGTTTCTAGCTGCTGCTATAGTACCTTAACTTTTTCCATGCCTTGTTGTACTAGATCTGGTCCAAGCAAGGTGGTTTCACCCACTTCAAACCATCTAATTGGTGACCTACACTTCCTTCCATACAAAGCTCCATATGGTGCCATCTTTATACTTGAGTGGTAGCTATTATTATAAGCAAATACACTAAGTGGAAAATAGTCCACCCAACTACCTTTAAAGTCCAAAGCACAAGCTCGCAACATATCTTCAAGTGTCTGAATGGTTCATTCCACTTGACTATTTGTTTAAGGGTGGAATGCTGTACTCAAATTCACTTGTGTCCCTAAACTCCTTTGGAACGACTTCCGAAACTTTGCAGTGAATTGAGCTCCTCGATCAGATATAATTGAAATTGGGACTCCATGTAGCCTGACTATCTCTTTGAGGTATAGCTTGGCATACTCTTCAGTTGTATAATCAATCTTGACTGGTAAGAAGTGTGCTAACTTTGTGAGTCTGTCAACTATTACCCATATGGAGTCAAACTTTTGAAATGAGCAAGGCAAACCAGTAACAAAATCCATATTGATCATATCCCACTTCCATGTTGGAAGCTCTATACACTGCATATAACCTCCTGGCTTTTGGTGTTCTACCTTTACTTGTTGGCAATTTGGACATTGAGCCACAAATTCTGCAAGGTCCTTTTTCATGCCTCCCCACCAAAAAGTTCCCTTAAGGTCATGAAACATCTTAATTGATCCCGGATGGATGGAATATCAGGAATAATGGGCTTCTTCCATTATCCTCTTTCTTAACCCATTAATATCAGGCACACATAATCTATTTTGGCAGTAAAGTACTCCATTTTTTGTAAGGTCAAAGCCTTTTATCGTACACTGACTGACCTTTTCCTTAAGCTGTAGTAGAACAGAATCCTCAAACTATTTTTCTTTCACCTCCCTTACTAATAAAGACGCAGCTGCATTATTTATAATAACTCCTTCCTTAGGAGTTTCAAGAAGACAAACTCCCAAACTGGCTAGTTGATATAGATCCTTAGTCATTCCTTGACTTACCATGGCCTGGTCACCAGTATTCATAATTGCCTTAAGACTTAGAGCATCGGCTACCACATTTGCCTTTCCCAGATGGTATAGTATATCAACATCGTAATCTTTTATTAGCTATAGCCATCTCCGCTGTCTTAAATTTAGGACTTTTTCCTTAAAGATGTATCGTAGGCTCTTATGATCAATATATATATCAATGTGAACCCCATACAAATAGTGGCGCCATATTTTCAAAGCAAACACAACCGTTGCTAGCTCAAGATCATGTGTTGGATAGTTTTTCTCATGTGGTCGTAGCTGTCTCAATGCATAAGCAATTACCCTACCATGTTGTGTCAGCACACACCCTAAGCCAACTCCTGAAGCATCGCAATACACTGCATACCCCTCAGCTCCTTCTGGAAGTGCTAGTACAGGTGCAGAAGTTAGCTTATTTTTCAGTTCCTGGAAACTCCTTCCACATGCATCATTCCATTGGAACTTGGTTGCCTTATGTGTCAATTTTGTTAGAGGTGCAGAAATAGAAGGAAAAACTTCAACATACCTCTTGTAATAACCTGCCAAACCTAGGAACCTCCGAACTTCCGTGGGTATCGTTGGTCTTGGCTAATTTTTCACAGCCTCTATCTTTTGTAATCAACCTTTATTCCTTCTTCAGATACAACATGACCAAAGAATGCCACTGATTTTAGCCAAAATTCACATTTACAAAACTTGGCATACAACTATCGATCACGAAGAACCCATAACACTTGTCATAAGTGATTTACGTGGTCCTCTTCTGATCTTGAATTTACCAAAATGTCATCTATAAATACTCTCACGAACACATCCAAAAATGGCTTGAATACCCTATTTATCAAATCCATAAAAACTGTTGGTGCATTCGTTAGCCGAAATGACATAACAAGAAATTCAAAGTGACCTTAGCGTGTTCTAAAAGCAGTCTTAGGTATATCTTCCTCCTTCACCCTCATTTGGTGATACCCTGATCTCAAATCAATTTTTGAAAAGCATTTGGCACCCTGTAAATGATCAAATAAATCATCAATCCTCGGGAGGGGGTATTTATTTGTAATTGTCACCCTATTCAATTGTCGATAGTCGATACACATTCTCAAGGTGCCATCCTT
>JAPFFP010112852.1:0-18459 GCA_026153255.1 Solanum medicagineum | reverse complement strand
TCGGAGTTGGTAAGTGCCTTTATGTACCAAGGAAGGATCTATGTTTCATGCCAAATAATACGAAATCAAGTAGCCTTCCATACCTCGTTGTATGACCTTGTTACTATCTCGACATAACCATCCCTTCCTTCAAATACTTATCTACAACATAGTAGATGATAAAACTAGTATTAGCAACCAATAGATACACTTTGTAAGCCCAATCTCATAGAAAAACAACATAAGGGCAGCAAGCGGACAATTATAAACCCTAGCGTATTCTTTCAACCGTGTCACCTCTAACCATATTTTCTAGTACATATTCACATATACCAATAATCTGCAGTCTATTCTAGTGCCATATTAGTCTTACAACAGCCCACAAAGTACAACACATAACAATTCTACACAATCTACAAACGGACAGCATAACGTTACCTCCCTTCGCTACATTTCGACGTCGACAATTCTAAACCTGTCCCACCTCTAACCAAACCATTCCAACAACATTCATACATAAAAACAGCCTTGAACCAGTCTCAGAACAGTAAGAAATCAGTCACTAAGGACGTGAGGCCATAGCCTTCCATCCAACAGCCTACAAGTTCTAATCGACATTACACTTAAGATAACCCAATAAAACGTGTTTGTTAAATGAAACCAAAATCAGGGCAGCAACCTTAGGGTGATGTTTATAAATCAAACCATGTTAAGAGCACCAAGTTATCTTCATAATACAACTCATAAACTATAGATAAATCACCAAAACAAAGGCAAGTGTGCAACAACTTTCTACACACATGTTATCCAACAATTTCAGCAGGCATAACTAGCATCTATTCCTTGTTTTTCATGATGAAACTATACTAAATACACAAATATAATTACTTACCTTTGTCTTCAAGGTTTAGAGGCTGCTTAAGAAACCTAAAAGAGTCGTTTGGCTGGTTCACAAAGTTGAGAAAAGTTTAGAGGAAATTTATAGAGCAAATCTGATTCTTTTGTGTGGTCAAGTTGAGAAATGACTTTTGGGAGCTGCTATGACCCCTTTTTTATGGTGTGATTTGGTCAACCTAATGAGACATTCTCAACCTTACTTCACCAAGGAGGTGACGCAACTCCTTGCCCTTTCACTTGGGCCTTTTTGGAGCACCAACTTGATGGACTTAGGCGGCCTATTTTCCAACTTTCACTTACTTAGTTCTAGGCCCAATAGTCAAATAGGTTGTGATGTTTTTTGGGCCCTTTTTAATGTGTTTCTTGGGCTGAACATATATTCGATTTATGATGCTAAAACATGGGCTAAAGTGATACCCTTAACAAGGACTCTATTTATAATCGGACTTAAACAATTTCGACGTCGGGCCTCGTCTCTGTTTAGTTAGCGATTTAAGCTAAGCAAGTAGGTGACTCACCTGTTAGCTTATTAAGTCCTACAAGCACCTCAATTCTCTCACTTCATTTAAGGCCGTAATCTCCTCAATTCAACACAAAACATGTATACACTCAACCCTCTTAAGCGTTATACGCACATATAACCCATTAACACGAGATTCAAGCACTTTTAAAAATTAGCGCTAATTTGACCAAACGATGTCATATTTCATTTGAATTGTATTAGTATTGTAAGGTGTGGGGTGTTACACAAAATTTATGAACTCCATCATTTTGGCCTCTTTTAGCTCAAGACGGAAGAACCGGTTGAGAAATGCCTCCTTCAAATCCTCCCAGAGGATCACATTGTTGTTCCCCTTCTCCTACTTCCATTGAGTAAACCATATTTAGGCCACCCCTTTAAGTTGGTAGGCTTCCAACTACGCTTTCTCCTCCAATCTAACACCCATATAGACAACACATTGTACAATTCATCAATCAATTTGTGAGGGTCCTCATCGACTTTAGACCCATAAAACTCCAGTGAGTTCATCCTCATGAAATCCCTTACCCTAGATGTCAGAGCTGAAGTATGAGGGGCTTGGGCCCCTTGATTGATTTGACTAGTCATATCTTGAGCTAGCATGGCGATAACATCCCGGAATTATTCATGAGTCAGTTGTTCTCCGAGTGTACGATCTATTCTTCCTCTTGAGATAGGCATAATCTAGCATAGCAAAGAACATTTGTTAGGGAGAAGCCTTACCTTAGCTTTTATAGCACGACATGGATCAAGAAGAAGGGAAACATTTCCTAAAACGCCTCAAAGCCTCTTACTCATAGTTCTGGTGCACTTCACAACCATGAATAAGACTCTAATCGACGCGGTGTGTTGGATGCCGAGGACCATTGACAACTAAATGCTCTGATACCAAGTTTGTCACAACGCAATCCTAGGGCCTAGACATGACATGGTGAATGGGAACCCAAAGGGGGCCCAAACAAGCCTCTTAGTATATCATTTACACATTCTTGGTCGCGGAAGCAATTAAACAACATTAAGAGTATAGAAATAAGGATAGAGGGACTAAGGGAAGTCTTTCATAGCTTAAATCATCAAAAGAGTCAAAAGTCAAAGCATACATACATAAATTGTCCAACAACACCTCTAGCATAGATTGGGCGGGGGCAAAGACAACATTTCGGGCTCACCCTCATAGTCATAAACGTCTAAATAAAGAAAAGAGTCTTTACATAACATAGGATCAATAGCAATTATTTTCAGAGTTGAGGACTCACCAAGCTTGCTTCAAGAGATAGTACTAGACATGGAGGAGGATGATCAAGTGGACCTCCGGTTCCTACATAGTAACATCATGTAGGCATAGAGTAAGCATTAGTACATTTGAATGTACTAAGATGGTATATTAGCAACATGGCATATATGATCAATGCTTGAAGTAAAACATGCTTATATAGAACATATTACATGTTAGGTAAAAGACCATCATTATGGAATCAAAGGCCTACCACCCCCTTGGAGAGGCGATTGAGGTATCAACCCCTTAATTGGTTGATGGTTGTCACACCCTACCATCCATTGTGGTTGAGCTATCAACCCCTCAATTGGTTGATGGTAGTCACACCCAACCATTCATGGTGATTGAGGTATCAACCTCTCAATTGGTTGATGGTAGTCATACCCTGCAATTGGTTGATGGTAGTTACACCCTGCCATCCATGGTGATTGAGGTATCAATCCCTCAATTGGCTTATGCTAGTCACACCCTGCCATCCATGGTGATTGAGGCATAGCACCCCCTTAACAAAGTGCGGTCACTTGCAACACTATAGATTTTTTTCATGAAATTAATACATATTTACCTTTATTTCATCATCATAAAGTCATACAAATCATAGGTCATGCAATAGATCATCAATAACTCAAGAACAATAAATCGGACATTTTATCAAACACTCGGCAGGTGTATAATGCTAGTTCAAAATCATGCAATTCAAGAGTAAAATTATGTGAGAAAACTTAATGTAAATCATCCCACCAACACTTGGTAACACCCTCATGCAAGATATATTAAAATCCTTCATCAAATATCATCATAGAACATAGATTCATAGCTCAAAACATACTTAAACAGTCCACATTTCATGAAATCTCTAACATAGTTTTTAATCAAGTTCATAGTAATAATACCCATAAGTAAATCAACATAAAAACATGTAATTTGTATAAAAAGGAAGGTTGGGCACCAAGGGTGAAAGGACCCAATGGTTGAAACCCACATACCTCAACTTTGGAGATTTCTTGATGAAGATTAGAATGAGAAATAGAAACTTGAGTGAATTCCTTAAGATTCGAAATGAGTTTGGGACACATGAATTTTGGGTGAAATACTTGTCTAAGTGTTTGAGAGGGTTTTGGGAAATGTCTTAAATGATATGAGGTTGAAAATGACTAAGTATAGGTGTTTGTAGGCATAGAAAGGCTTAGGCCGAAGACCTAAAAGGCTTAGGCCGAAGACCTAAAAGGCTTTGACCGAGCAAGAAATAACTGGCAACATTTAACACTGGTCCTCGCCCTGGCCGCATCGCGCTAGGGGCGTGGATCGACATTGGATAAGGAATTTTTGGGAAATGAAATTTTGATACGGTTGTTCTAAAATCAAGGTTAGACCTATTTCCCACACAATTTTGCCCCTTGATCACGAATATGAAGTTGAATTTATTATATCACGTACAGATTTTGAGATATATGAAAATTATGTTATGGGCATTTCCGAGGCACATTTTCAGGCACTTTTTTTGGGGCATCTCAAAAATGATGTATGGACCCGGACTTTTTATGACCTTAATGGAGCTTGGAAATTTGGTTCTGGAAAGTTTCGGACCAAGGTGACACTTCAGGGAAGCCTCCATGAGTCGTGTGAAGGTATTTGGACCATGTAGAGGTGCCTTGAGGTGGCCCTTGGCCGTGTGTGTAGAGTGTTGGTATTTATATGGATTCTAAGACCAAGGTTCACCTCACATGAACCCCACAGGTATCATGAACCAAGCCTAGGGCCTAGATGTGACATGGCGCATGGGGAACCCGAAGGGACCCCAAGCAAATCTCTTAACATATCATTACACATCATTGGTTGCGGAAGTAGTAAAATACAATAAAAGATTATAAATAGGAATAAATGGGGCTAAGGACAACTTTCATATCATAAACATCAAGAGTCAAGAGAGAGTCAAAGCGCATAGCATAACAAAAAACATGTCCAACAACACTCTAAAACTTAGATACTTAGTGGGGGCCAAGACAAGCAACTGGGCTCACCCTCATGGTCAATGCATACATAAAAGAAGGTAGTTTTAGTACATAGCATGATATCATAAACATTGTCCCCAGAATAGAGGACTCACCAACTAGTTTGAGAGGCGATCGTACTAGCCACGTGGAGAAAAAGGACGATCAGCGAGGCTCCAGTTCCTACATGGTAACATCATGTAGGCATAGAGTAAAAGCATTACTAAGTTTGAATGTACTAAGTATGTAGGATACAATGCAGCAATAGATAGGAAACATAGGCAAAATGCAATACCATAGGCAATAGATGGCATAGTAACAATATGACATGAACGAAGGATGTTTGAAGTAAGCCATGCTCATATAGAAACAAAATATTATGTAGCAAGAGACCATTAACATAGAATATCCAAGGCCTACCACCCCCTTGGAGAGGCGAATGAGGTAAAAAAAACCCCTCAATATGGTTAATGAGGTACAAACCCCTCAGTATGATTATACAGGCCTACTACCCCCCGTAGAGGCAACCAAGGTATAAATCCCTCGATATGGTTAATGAGGTACAAACAACTCAATATGGCTATATGGGCCTACTACCCCCTTTACTAGACAACCAAGGTACCAACCTCTCGGTAAGGTTATACGGGCCTACTACCCCCCTCCCCCCGTACCAGGCAACCAAGGTACCAATGCCTCAATGTGGTTACCCGATCCTACAACCCCCCGAGCTAGGCTTGGTCAACTCAAAACACTGTGGAAGTTCACCATGAAATTAACATATGTACAACGTACTTTCATCATCATAAAGTCATATATCTCATATGTCAAGCATTAGGCCTTCAACAACTCAAGATTCATAATCCGGACGTTTTATCAAACACTTGGTGGGTGTGCAATGCTATTGTATAACCATGAAATTAATGAGTGAAATCATGCAAAAACTCTTGAAGTAAATCATCCCACCAATACTTGGTAACACCGTCATATAATATACATCTAAACTCCTCATCAAATCTCAAGTTAGATCCAAGATTCATAGCTCAAAACATGCTAAAACAGTCACACTTTGACGAAACCCCAACATAGCTCATAGTCAAATTCATAATATAGACCTATATGTAAAATCAACTTAAAAGCATGTATGTAGATGAAATGGAAGCTTGGGCCATGGGTGAAAGGACCCAATGGTTGAAACCCACATACCTTGACTTTAGAGAATAACTTGATGAAGATTGCAGATGGAGACTTGAAACTTGAGTGAAATCCTTAGATCCAGATGAGTTTTGGGACTTGAGTTTTATGGTGAAATATGAGTCTAAGTTTAGAGTGAGTATTGGGGAATGTCTTGAATGATATGAGGGTGAAATATGGCTAAGTATACGTATTTTCACGCATGGGAATACTTAGGCCTAAGATCCAAAAGTCTTAGACCGAACTTAAAAAAAACTGCACAAAAATACACACTGTCGTGCCCCAGCCACGTCGCGCTGAGGGCGCGCAGTACTCACTAGAATTCCATTTTTAAGAAAATGAAATTACGATTCGATTGCTCTAAAATTGGGGTTAGACCCATTTCCCACTCAATTTGACCCCTTGATCAAGAATATGAAGTCGGATTTTCGATATCATGCATGCACGGATTTTGAGATATATGAAAATTATGATTTTGGGCTCTTTCGAGGCACATTTTTGGGCACTTTTTGGGGTCGTTTCAATATCTCCCCCGTGGGAACATTCGTCCCTGAATGTCAAAGAAACTATATGAGAAGAGTAACCATGAATAGGTTAGCCCCAACAAGAATGCAACAATACATTTAAACACCATTTTTCAAAATCTCAACATAAGTGTAAAATCATTATGAACTTTGTCAATATAAACATGAATGCATGCAAATGACTTAGGGCCGAAACATAAGTCACGAAATCATACAGAAGACTTAGAATTAGTACCTTAGGCTTGAGTAGAATGGAAAAGATAGGGGTATCACTTTTACATATCCGCTTTGGCCTCCCATGTAGCACTTTCGACTTGTTGATTCCTCCAAAGGACCATAATAGAAGCAACATCCTTGTTCCTCAACCTCTTCACTTGTCTATCCAAAATCTCTACTGGAACCTCTTCATATGTCAAGTTGTCTTCAACTACCCCCACTACATCAAGAGGCACAATAGCATTAGGATCACCCACATACTTCCTCAACATGTCACATGAAAGACCGGATGAACCAATTCCATTTCACTAGGCAATTCCAACTCATAGGCCACCTTACTAATCCTCCTCATCACCCTATAAGGAGCACAAACCTTGGACTTACTTTACTCTTCTTACCCAAAATGAACCACACCATTCATGGGTGACACCTTCAAATAAAACCCATTCACCAACTTTAAACTCAAGCTCCCTCCTTCTCACATCGGCATAAGACATTTGGCGAATTTGGGCTGTTTTCAACCTTTATCTAATCATCCTTACCTTCTCCACAGCATCCATAACAAGATTCGGACCCAGCAAAGACATTTCGCCAACTCCAAACCACCCAACCAGTGATCCACAACATCTACCATAGAGGGCCTCAAAAGGATCCATACCAATGCTAGAATGATAGCTATTTTTATAAGCAAACTCAACCAATGGAAGATGATCATCCCAACTAACCTTGAACTCCAAAATACAAGCCCTAAGGATATCCCTCAAGAGGTTGGATAGTTCTTTTGGCTTGGCCATCCGTTTGAGAGTGGAAGGTCGTACTAAGTTTAACTTTGGAACCAAGACCCCTTTGGAAAGACCTCCAAAAATGTGAAGTAAATTGAGCATCACGATCTGATATGATGGATAAGGGAACAGCATGTAATCTCACAAACTCATGAATGTATAACTTAGGATACTCTTCATCCCCATATGTACCCTTAACCGATAGAAAGTGAGCTGATTTTGCTATCCTATCAACCACAACCCAAATAGAATCAAAACCCTTTCTAGTCTTAGGCAACCCAACTACAAAATCCAAATTAATCTCTTTCCATTTCCAAGTAGGAATCTCTATGTCTTGGGTTAGGCCACCCAACCTTTGATGTTCATCTTTGACTTATTCGCAACTATGGCAACAAAAAACAAATTTGGCAATGTCTTTCTTCATACCTCCCCACCTAAACACATCCCTCAAATCTATATACATCTTGGTAGACTCGGGGTGAATAGAGTACGAAGAATTGTGAGCCTCATCAAGAATCTTTTCTCTCAAGCCATCAACATAAGGCACACACAACCTACCTTGGTATCTAAGGGTACCATCTCCCCCTTGGGAGAAAACCTCCACCTTACCATCTTTTACCAATGCCTTCTATTCCAAAATAGCGGGGTCAAGATCTTGCTTAGCTTTTACCTCCTCAACCAATGAGGAATTAGAACCATCAACAACGACAACAACACCATTATCAACCTCTTCCAACCTAACCCCCAATCTAGCCAACCGATGGACCTCCTTAGCAACCTCTATGCTACCATCACCAACATGAGCTAGGCTACCCATCGACACCCTACTCAACGCATCCGCTACCACATTCGCCTTATCGGGATGATAGTACACACTCATGTCATAGTCCTTAAGAAGTTCTAACCACATTCTTTGCCTCAAGTTGAGATCTTTTCGAGTGAAGACATATTGGAGACTCTTATGATCGGTAAACACATCAAGGCGCACCCCATACAAATAATGACACCATATCTTTAATACAAATACCACGGCGGCTAGTTCAAGATCATGGGTAGGATAATTCTTTTCATGCACTTTGAGTTGCCTAGAGGCATAGGCTATGACCTTACCACTTTACATCAAAATACAACACTAACCAACCCTGGAAGCATCAAAATACATAACAAACCCTTCTAGCCCTTCCGATAGAGACAAAATAGGAGCGGATACAAGCTTATCTTTCAAGGTTTGAAAACTCTTTTCACACTCATCAGTCCACATAAACTTAGCCTTCTTTTGGGTCAACTTTGACATAGGAGAAGCAATAGAAGATAACCCATTGAAAATCCTAAGATAGTAACCCGCTAAGCCCAAGAAGCTCCCAATGTTTGATGGGGTCAATGGTCTAGGCCAATTTCTAGTCACATCCATATTTTTAGGATCTACCTTAATACCATCCCGCGATATCACATGACCTAGAAAGGTAACCTCCTACAACCAAATTCACACTTTTCATACTTAGCATACAACTTCTCTTCCCTTACCTTTGTGGCACAACCCTCAAATGACCCATATGCTCCTCCTCACCACGAGAATAAATCAAAATATCATCAATGAAAACCATAACAAATGAATTAAGGTAGGGTTTGAAGACCCTATTCATAAGATCCATAAAGATGGTTGGTGCATTGGTCAACCCAAAGGACATCAAAACAAACTCATAATGCTCATACCTAGTCTGGAAGGCCGTCTTGGGAATATCACACTCCCGCACCTTCACTTGATGATACCCGGACCAAAGATCAATCTTAGAGAAGTGGCTAGCCCATTAAACTTGGTCAAACAAATCATCAATTCTTGGAAGAGGATACTTATTTTTGATGGTGACCCATTAAGTTTTCGGTAGTCAATATACATTCTAAGAGACCCATCCTTCTTTTTCACAAACAACACCGATGCACCCCAAGTTGATTGGCTAGGCCTAATAAAACCCTTCTCCAACAAATCCCTCAATTGCTCCTTTAACTCCGTCAGGGCCAAACGGTAAGGGGGGATAGAAATAGGTTGAGTATCGAGAAGGAGGTCTATACCAAAATCTATTTCCCTTTCAGGAGGAACACCAGGAAGGTCATTAGGAAAGACATGAAAAAACTCATTTACCATCGAAACTGACTCTATCAGAAGGACTTTGGACATCACATCCCTAACCCTCACAAGATGATAAAGACATCCCTTAGAGATCAACTTATGAGCTTTAATGCAAGAGATGAATCTACCATTGACCACCACATCATGACTCTCCCACTCAAGAACAGATTCATTTAGGGACTGTAATTTGACCCTACAGGTTCTACAATCAATAGAGGCATAGTATGCATGCAACCAATCCATCCCAAGAATGACATCAAAATCAACCATATCCAACTCAACGAGATCACAAGGCAAAATTTTATGAAAAATGCAAATAGGATAATTTCTATAGACCTTTCTAGCAACAATAGATGAACCAATAGGAGTAGACACTTCATAAGACTCACACAACGAGTTGGGCTTAACATGAAACTTTTTGGCAATAAAAGGAGTAACAAAAGAAAGAGTGGCACCCGGGCCTATCAATGCACCCACATCAAAAATCAAAGACTTTTAACATACTAATAACAATGTATGGCACCTCATCTACCCTTTGCCTCCTATGTAGAGCATAAAACTGATTGTGCCTTGGGGCCCCACCTTGTAGACCACCTCTCTCCAAAGGAACTGCATTGGCACCCCGGCATTGAGGACGAATATCCTTGCCCTTGTTGTGATTTCAAGGGTAATCTATTACCTTATGCCCCATCACCCCACAACCATAACAAGCACCGGTATTCCTCAAGCATGGGCAACCATAACCCTTACCACACTTCGGACACACCTCAATAAGATCCACACCACCATCACCTTGGGCCCTTGGAATGTTATTGGCAAACCTCCTATAGGGAGCATGAGAAGATCCTTGGCCTTGATGTTACCGACAATCCTTTCGACTTTGGAACTTTCCCTCAAAACGGGCCCTCTTGGCCTCATTAGTCCTTCTATTCCTCAACTTTTCCTCCTCCATTTGTTCGACATGGGTTATCAAACGGGATAAATTTATGTCACTAATCAACATAGCAGATCGATACTCCTCACTTACTAAGTTGGATACCCCCATCACAAATTTATTCATTCTAGACCTTGAGTCGGCCACCAAGTGTGGAGCGTATTTTGAAAGTTGGTTGAACTTGAGGGCATACCCCCTCAAACTCATAGGTCCTTGTTTCAAGTTCATGAACTCCACCAAGTTAGCTTCCCTAAGCTCAAAAGGAAAGAACCGATTAAGAAATGCCCCCTTGAACTCCTCCCAAAGGACCATATTATTGATTCCCTTCTCCTTCTTCCATTGATTGTACCATATTTGTACCACCCCCATGAGTGGGTAAGCCACCGACTTCGCCTTCTCCTCTGATCTAACACCCATAATAGCCAAAACCTTGTAGACCTCATCAATGAACTCTTGAGGATCCTTATCCACCTTTGACCAATAGAATTTCGGTGGATTCATCCTCATGAAGTGTCTTACCTGAGATGTCGGTGTAGGAGCATGAGGGGCTTGGGCCCTTTGATTGGCTTGGTTAGCCACAACTTGTTCAAGCAAAGTGAGAGCATCCCAGAACTCACCATGAGCCGGTTGTTAGGAGTGTGGGCTTTCCTCCCTCTTGCGTTAGGCATGATTAGCACAGAAAAGAACAATTTTTGGTTTGGGGGGGGGGGGAATTCTTATTTCAACTCTATAGCACGACTTAGAACATAAAGAAGGGAAACATTTCCTAAAATGCCTCATAGCCTCTTGCTCATAGTTGTGGTACACAACACAACCATGAACAAGACTCTAATTGACACGGTGTTTTGGATGCCGAGGACCATTAAATACCTAGTTATCTGATACTAAGTTTGTCAAGGCCCAAGCCTAGGGCCTAGACGTGACATGGTGCATGGGTAACCTGAAGGGACCCCAAGCAAGCCTCTTAACATATCATTATACATCATTGGTCACGAAAGCAATAAAATACAATAAGAGATTGTATAGGGACAAATGGCGCTAAGGGACAAATTTCATATCATAAACATCAAGAGTCAAGAGAGAGTCAAAGCTCATAGCATAACATAAAACATGTCCAACAACACATCTAAAACTTAGATACTTAGCAGGGGCTAAGACAAGCAACCGGGCTCACCCTCATGGTCAATACATACATAAGAGAAGATAGTTTTAGTACATAGCATGATATCATAAACATTGTCCCCGGAACGGAGGACTCACCACTAATTTGATATACAATCGTACTAGCCATGTGGAGGAGGAGGATGATCAGGCGGGGCTCCGATTCCTACATAGTATAATCATGTAGGCATAGAGTATGCATTAGTACATTTGAATGTACTAAGTATGTAAGATACAATGCAATAATAGATAGGCAAAATGTAATATTATAAGCAATAGATATGGCATAGTAACAATATTATATGAATGAAGGATGCTTGAAGTAAGTCATGCTCATATAGAACCAAAATACATGTATAGAAACTGACCATCAACATAGAGTATCCAAGGCCTACTACCCCCTTGGAGAGGCGAATGAGGTACAAGCCCCTCAATATGGTTAATGAGGTAGAAACCACTCAATATGGTTATACGGGCCTACTACCCCTCGTACTAGGCAACCAAGGTACAAACCCCTCAATATGGTTAATGAGGTAAAAACCCCTCAATATGGTTATGCAGGCCTACTACTCCCCCATACTAGGCAACCAAGGTATAGGCCTGCTACCCCCTATACTAGGCAACCGAGGTACCAACCCCTCGATGTGGTTACCCGGGCCTACAATCCCCGAGCTAGGCTTGGTCAACACACAACACTATGGGAGTTCATCATGAAATTAACATGATGACCTAAACTGAAACGAACCCAAAAAGAGCCCGAAAACGTGCCTCGGAAGTGCTCGAAATCGTAATTTTCATATATCTCAAAATCCGTGTGTAATTTCAAAAATCTGACTTCATATTCTTCATCAGGGGAAGAATTGAGTGGGAGAAGGGTCTAACCCGATTTTAGAGCGTCTGAATCACAATTTCACTTTCAATTTTCAAAGTGAGCAAATTCTAGTGAGAAGGCGTGCCCATGGCGCGATGCGCCAGGGGCACACTCCTATGTTATTTTTGCCCAGTTTTTGTTGTCCGGTCCAAGACTTTTGGGTCTCGGGCCCAAGTCCTCCCATGCGTGAAAATACTTATACTTAGCCATATTTCACCTTCACATTATACAAGACATTCACCAATACTCCCTCAAACCCTTAGACAAGCACTTTCCTCAAAATTCAAGTCCCAAAAGCTCAATCCGAATCTAAGGATTTCACTAAAGCTTCAAGTCTCCATCTCCAATCTTCATCAAGTGATTTTTCAAAGTCAAGGTATGTGGCGTTCGACCATTGGGTCCTTTCACCCATGGTGCCCAAGCTTCCTTTTTACTTAAATTGCATGATTTAAAGTTGATTTACTCATGGGTCTTATTTATTATGAATTTCACTGCACACTATGATAGGGTCACATGAAACTGTGATTGTTTTAGCATGTTTTGAGCTATGAATCTAAGATCTATTGTGAAATTTGATGAAGGACTTTGATGTATATTGTTTAAGGTTTTATCAAGTATCTATAGATGGTTTTATACTGAATGTTCTAGCATGATTCCACTCTTGAATTTCACAGTTTTACACTAGCATTACACCTGCCAAGTGTTTGATAAAATGTCCAGTTATGATTTCTTGAGGAATTGAAGGTCCAATGCATGCCTTATAAGTTGAATGACTATATAATGATGAAAGGAATGTATGTATATCATATTATCTATATAGTATTGGGAATTTTCCAAGCCTCACTCAGGGGGTTGTAGGCCCGGGTAACCTTGTTGAGGGGTTTATAGCTCGATCGCCTCACTCGGGAGGTGGTAGGACCGTGTCACCTTGTTGGGGGGTTTCTACCTCAATTTCTTTGCTCGGGAGGTAATAGGCCCATGCAACCTTGTTGGGGAGGTTTGTACCTCAATCGCCTAGCTTAGGAGGTAGTAGGCACGTGCAACCTTATTGAGGGGTTTGTACATTGATCTCCTTGCTCAGAGGTGGTAGGCCCGTGCAACCTTATTGAGGGGCTTGTACCTCCTTTGTCTCTTCAAGGAGGTGGTAGGCCTTGGATATCACTAATAATGGTCTCTCCTTACACATGTATTATGTTCTATATAAGCATGATTTTACTTCAAGCATCATTCATACATGTCATATTGTTATATGCTTATTCATTGCATATATTATGCATTTGATATATGATGCCTATCACTTGTTGCATTACATCCTACATACTTAGCACATTCAAATGTACTAACGCATACTCTATGCCTACATGATGTTACCATGTAGGGACCAGAGCCCCACTTGATCATCCTCCTCCACGTGGCTAGTGCGATTTCTCTCAAGCTAGTTGGTGATTCCTCATTCCAGGGATAATATATATGTTCTTATGCTATGTATTACGATTGTCTTTCTTTATTGTATACTCTGACTACGAGGGTGAGCCCGGTTGCTTGTCTTGGCCCCTTCTAAGTTTTATGTTTAGAGGTGTTGTTGAAAAATTCATGTATTATGCTTGAGTCTTGACTTATCTATGTTATTTAAGAATTAAACACTCTCCCTCCCTCAGTCCCAATTTCCCATGCTTATGTTTTCTCTTGTTGTTTATTCTTGCTTTTAGTACCAAGGATTTGAAATTATATGCTAAGAGGCTCGTTTGGGGTTCCTTCGGGTTCCCCATTCACCGGTCACATCTAGGCCCTAGGTCCAGGTCATGACAAAGATGGTATTAGAGTGCTAGGTTGTTAGGTCCTTGATGTCCAACACTCCGTAACGATTAGAGTCTCATTCATGGTTGTGAAGCGCACCACGACTATTAGGAGGCTATGAGGCATTCTAGGAAAATGTTTCACTTTTTCATAATCTATGTCGGGCGATAGAGTTAGGTCCCCTAGGGCTTATTGCTAATCCCTAACTGTTACATTTCAGGATATGTCTCAAGATACTCAGGACGACAATATATCGAATGCAGAGGTTCGCAATGTTCTATAGGTATTGGCCAAAGCGGTGACAAAATTGACGACTCAACTCAATTAACAAGTGAGTGCTCCCGAGACTTCAAATGGTCAGAGAAGGGATAGTGTGGCCAAGAGGGCCCGTTTTGAAGAAAAGTTCCAAAGTCCCAAAGATAGAGGTGATGTTATGTGTCCTACATGTGGTAAGGCTCATAAAGGCCCTTATTTGAAGGACACCAATGCTTGTTTCGCTTATGGTGAAGTGGGACATAAGAGGAAGGGTTGCCCTTATAAACGCAACAAGAGTAAAAAAGGTGATGGTGGGATGACTAATCCCAAGTGTTAGAGGTGTGGAAAGAACCATAGTGGCAGATGCTTGAAGAAGACAAACGCTTGTTATGGACGTAGTGAAGTGGGTCACAAGCTAGTTGATTGTCCATATACTCAAAAGAGGTGTATGGGTGATTGGCCTTTAGATCAAGATGGTCATGTTGAACAAGGGACTCAAGGAGGGGATAAGGTGCCCGATGTTAGTATCGATATTTCGAAGTTTCCTTTGACATTGTTGTGCATACATTGATGGGTTCCAGTGTGCCACTATTTCTTTCATTATTCTTTTGGCTGCTAATGGGCTTCTTGTGTGTCTTCAGTTGTTATGTGAACCTTTGGTGTCTACCCTTTTGTTGAGTATATTTTTGCTAGAAAGTTCATAGGTATGTTCCATGTTCATATTGCATTAGGTCTTGCCTTGTGGCTTGTTGGAGTTGATGTGGTGGTCTGGATTCATACTAAGGATGGATTAGTTGCATGTATATTATGTCTCCATGAATAGTAGAGCCCGTAGAGTTAAATTCAAGTCCCTACTAAACTTGTCTTTGAGTGGGAGATTGTCTAGTGGTAGCAAAAGAGGTAAATCCATTTTTTGTACTATGGTACACTTGATCTCTAAGGGTTGCATTCTTCATCTTGTGAAAGTTAGTGGTGTTGAACCTAAGTTATTCCTATTAAGCTCTTTTGGTGGTAGATGAGTCCTTGGTGTCCTTATTGGTATTCTTGAATTTGGAATAATGTCTTTTAGTTTAGCTAATGCGTCGATTATGTCTATAGGTCTCATAAATAGGGTCTTTAAACCCTGCTTTGTTATGCTTGTGATGGTCCTTGTGGTGATATGTTGGTTTGTCTCCGAGAGTCAGGAGAAGAATGTGATCATTGAGGGTACTATTACAAAGTTTAAGGAACGACGTTGGGTACTTAATAGGAGAAATGGGGGGTTTTGTTGTAGTAGGTTGCGTTCCTAGGTCGTGTGGTACTGGGTGATAGTATTAAGGTGGATCTGAAAAACATGAAGTAGATTAGAGATTAGCTTAGACCTTTGACTCCATCGAATATAAGGGGTGTCTCGGACTTAGCGGGTATTACCGGAGGTTTGTGGATAGGTTTTCTTCTATTGCTTCTCCTATGACTTAGTTGACTCAAAAGAAGGCTAGGTTTGTGTGTACCGATAAGTGTGAATAGAGTTTCTAAAACCTTGAAGGTTAAGCTTGTGTTCACTCCTATCTTGGCTATACCGGGAGGGTTGGAAGGATTGTTGTGTATTGTTATGGCTCAAGAATTGGTTTGATGTCACGACCCGAAATTTAGGCGTGATGGCACTCATCTTACCCCACCAAGACAGTCAGCCTACAACCAAACTATAACATTAAAAATGCAGAATTATAATAAAAATGAAAGTTCAATTACGGATAATAAGTCAATTTAGTGAAAATTCCCCCAAAACCTGGTTATCACGTGAACAAGCTTCTAAATATAGAATTCTCGAATAAAATATATGTCTCAAATCTCTAGTTCTCAAATAGAACATAACATAATAATGGATTCCTTGAAGGTCTACTGAAGACATAAGCAACTACCTTAAGAATAATCTAGAAGCTCGATCCTGTAATGAGAAAAGTCTGACCAGAAGGATCGGGCTCGCATCCTACAAAATGTAGCAAGGGGTGAGTACCAGACACACGGTACTCAACAAGTGAACTACTAAACACAAAATTAAGTAATATAGAATACTTGTACTCCCAACACTCCAACCAAACCCCCATAACTACAACCTACATAAAACCAACCCAGCATAACAGTTCACAATGTACATAGCAGATAGCTCAATAACCACAAAAACTATTATATATCAACAACACTAGGGATCAAGTGCATCTATCACAAGTTTCACAAAATACTCACACGTTTATAAATGATAATGAGATGTAATGCAATGTCACGTAGAATGATGCATGTCTGTCCTAGTGATACATATCCGTTGATCATAAACATGCCTCAGCTAAAACCCATGGGGGCTACACATGGACCATGTATCTGTCACGGCATGCGACACGACCCTCGAATCATAGCATCCATCACAGCGTGCGACACGTCCCTCGAATCATGGTAACCGTCGTGGCGTGCGACACGATCCTCGAATCATAGTATCCGTCGTGGCGTGCGACACGTCCCTCGAATCATAGTACATGCTTTTTAATTCTCATTCTTTTTCACTAGCCAGAACCATTTCCCTTCGGGTTTGCATTTCTTTTCTTGGATCATCCAGCAAACACATAGTAAATGCACAATAATCATGTTCGTGGAAATAAAATATGCAAGATGCCCATACAAATTCATATATCTCAAAATCAAGAATGGGTAGCTCAATACCATAAATGTTGTCATATTGTCAATCTCAATACCATCACAACTTTAACGATATTCACATCTAAAAGTAAGTATCACTTCAATATCAATAACAAATAATCACTATTTCATATATAATAAACCTCCATCATTAATTCACAAGTCAAATATCAACATAGGATAATTATTCAATTCAAAATATTTCAATCAAAGCCTATATAAATCATTCTCAACACCTTACATAAGAAGCACAAGATTCTATATACTTAACAAAAGTTAAGAAATTTACTTGCCTTATATAAGGTCTCGAATCACGTCAATTCTGAAGCGTTTCAAATTCTATGACACTCCAATTCACCAAAATCTATTCAAATATAGCTATATAGCTATATAGATATAATTATATAATATATTGCTATATAGTATTCATTGCCTTATGTTATGCATTTTGTTTATGGTGCCTATCACTTGTTGCATTGCATCCTACATACTTAGTACATTCAAACGTACTAACACATACTCTATGCCTACATGATGTTACCATGTAGGGATTGGAGCCCCACTTGATCATCCTTTCCCACGTGACTAGTGCGATTTCTCTCAAGTTAATTGGTGAGTCCTCCACTCCGGGGACAATGTCTATGTTCTTATGCTATGTGTTACGACTCTCTTTCTTTATTGTATACTCTGACTGCGAGGGTGAGCCCGGTTGCTTGTCTTGGCCCCTGCTAAGTTCTATTTTAGAGGTATTATTGGAAAATTCATGTATTATGCTTGAGTCTTGACTTATCTATGTTACTTAAGTATTAAACACTCTCCCTCCTTGGTCCCAATTTCCCTTGCTTATGTTTTCTCTTGTTGTTTATTCTTTCTTCCGCGACCAAGGATTTGAAATGATATGCTAAGTGGCTTGTTTGGGGTTCCTTCGGGTTCCCCATTCGCTGGTCATGTCCAGGCCTAGGTCCGGATCGTGACATAAACTCTATTTTCCTCATTCAAATTCCCTCTTACACTTAGAATTATTTCAAATTTCTCTTAAGAACTCCTCTCAAAGTCTCTAGTGAAGAATTAGCATGGGATTCAAGGAAGGACTTTAATCTTTATCAAGTGGTTTTACTTCTTCTTGGTAAACTTAGGTATGTGGGATTGATTATTGGTCCTTTTCAACCAAGAAGACCCAAACTCTTTTACACTTAATTTATGAAATTTAAGCTTTCGTTAATTTTGGTTTTGAAGATTATGGTTTATTAAAATTAATTGAAGTATG
>JAPFFP010112841.1:0-18459 GCA_026153255.1 Solanum medicagineum | reverse complement strand
CCAACCTCAAAAAAATTATAGTAGTTTTAAAATTCAAAAATATATTATTAAAAAGTGTTACTATTTTAACCAAACACTACCATAAAAAATATTAAAATTAAAATTAAAAAAGTGAATTTAATGACGTATGCAAACACCAGGATAAAATATTTAAAAATTGAAATTTCAAATTTAAATTTAGTACTTACAGTTTTTGAGATGGTTATATCTTCTTCACTTTATCTTAATTATATATAAAAATAATAGTAAATTCCAAAAAAGATTAATTAATATAAATCAATTTCAAAGCTTCTTTTGTTTCTTTTTGGAAGTTATGTGCTTTTAGCAAAGCAGAGATAAAAATCATGCATTTAAGTTCATTTCCATTTATGATTGTTTAAGTTGTTTTTCCTTTAGTTTGACTACTACATTTTTTTTAAATCAAAAGGACCATGGGTCCAATTTATTTATTACTCAAAAGCGGTCCACTATACAATGTTCGGCCCAAAGGCCCATACAAAAGGAAGACATTGCCTAAAAAGGCATTGTCGTTCAAACACAAACAACAACAACATACCCAGTAGAATCCCACAAGTGGGGTCTGGGGAGGGTAGAATGTACGCAGACTTACCACTACCATAGAAGTAGAGAGGCTGTTTCCTGGAAATCCTCATCTCAGAATTCGTAAGCAGAAAGAACTATATATGACAAAAAGGAAGAGAAGGGAACAGAAAGAGCGGCTAATAATGAGATAAAAACTAACACATAATATGCCAGATAATGCGAGCACATGATAAAAAAAAACACATAACCCTACCATTAACCTGCTACTCTAATTCGCGACCTCCACTTCTTTCTATCTAAGGTCATGTTCTCAGTGAGCTCAAGTCTCGTCATATCATGTCTAATCACCTACCCCCATTACTTCTTCGGTCTACCTCTACCCCTCCGAGTATCTCCCAAATCCAACCTCTCGCACCTCCCAACAGGAGCATCGGTACTCCTTCTCTGCACATGTCCAAACCATCGCAGTCTTGCTTCCCTCATCTTTTCATCCACCGGGGCCACCTCTAGCTTCTCCCGAATGGTCTCATTCCTAACCTTGTCACTCTTGGCGTAACCACACATCCATCTCAACATCCTCATCTCTACGACATGCATCTTCTAAACATATGCCTGTTTAATTGGCCAACACTCCACTCCATATAGAAACGATGGTCTAACCACCACTCTGTAAACTAAAGGAAAAGAATCATATTGAAAACGCTCCTAACCCAACCCCTTCCTTCGTAGAGCTCGTGTATTGTAAGTGATCCGAACCTGCCCGGAGCGAGACTCCTATAGAGGAAAGAAACTTACCTTTGAGTTTAGGTGGTATCTTCTTGTCACACAATACTCCAGAGGCAAGCCTCCATTTAGTCCATGCTGCCCCAATACGATGTGTGACATCATCATCGATATCGCCACTACTCTAGATGATGGACCCCAGATACTTAAAGTTTTCCCTCTTGGGGATAGGTTGAGTGGAAAGCCTCATATCAAAGTTTGCTTCATCCCTCTCAACACTAAATTTGCACTTCAAGTATTCAGTTTTGGTCCTGCTCAATTTGAATCCTTTGGACTAAAGGCATGTCTCCAGGCCTCCAACTTATCATTAACTTTAATCCGAGTCTCATCAATCAATACTATGTCATCTGCAAATAACATACACCATGGTACCTCCTCCTGGATAGATCGTGTCAGTTCATCTATCACCAAGGCAAACAAGAAAGGGTTCAACATAGATCCTTGGTAAAGTCCTATCTCAATTGGAAAATACTCTGGGTCTCCTCCCACCGTTCTTACCCGAGTTTTGGCTCCATCGCACATGTCCTTAGTTGGCCTGATATATGCCACTGGGACACCTTTCACCTCTAGACACCTCTATAAGACATCCCTTGGGACTTTGTCACAAGCCTTCTCGAGATCAATGAACACCATATAAAGGTCCTTCTTTCTTTCCCTATATTTCTCTACTAACCTCCGAACAAGATGAATTACTTCAGTAGTCGACCGCCCCAGCATGAATCCAAACTATCTCTGAGATAGATACTATTCTTCGCACCCTCATTTCCACAACTCTCTCCTAGACCTTCATAGTGCAGCTTAACAACTTGATACCCCTGTAATTGTTACAGTTTTGAATATCTCCCTTATTCTTGTACAATGGAACCATTGTACTCCTCCTCCATTCATCAGGCATCATGGCAGTCTTCATAATTGCATTGAACAGTCTAGTCAACCACTCAATGTCATCCTTGACCATGTTCTTCCAAAAGTCTACCGGAATCTCATCGGGCCCTATCGCCCTCCCCCTCTTCATCCTACTAATAGCCCATCTTACCACCTCAACTCTGAACCGCCTGCTATAACCAAAACCACGATGTTTTTCGGAGTGTGCCAACTTACCCAGCTCAATATCTCTATCTCCTTTTTCATTAAGAGTTTATGAAAGTAAGCTTGCCACCTTAATTTAATGGAAGTGTCATCCACCAGCACCTCGGCCTCCTCATCCTTGATGCACCTCTCTTGGTCCAAGTCACGTGTTTTCCTTTCTCTTACTTTAGCGAGCCTATACAATCTCTTGTCCCCGCCTTTGTCACTTAGCTCCTCATAAAGGCGCTCAAACGCTGCTGACTTGTCATTTGTCACCGCCATCTTTGCTTCTGACTTGGCTGTCTTATAGACTACCTTAAGCTTTGCTTTTTATCTTCATCCCTACACTCTAACCACTTTGTATAAGCAACCTTCTTAACTTTCACTTTACCCAGAACTTCATCATTCCACTAGCAATCGCCCTAACGTCCACCAAAGGTTCCTTTCAAAACCCCTAGTACCTCGGTAGCTACCTTTCTTATGTAACCAGCAATCGTGTCCCACATACTATTCATATTACCTTCACTACTCCACGCCTCTAAGTTTCTCAACTTTTTTTCCATCTCACGAGAAAGGGCAGGAGTAAGGCCTCCCCATCTAATCCTAGGTTGGGCATACAAAACCTTCTTCTTCTTCTTCTGTCTTGATCTCCACATCTATCACTAAAAGCCTATGTTGAGTGGAAACATTTGCACTTGGAATAACCTTGCAATTTTTACATAGACTTCTATCGCCCTTTCGGAGAAGCAGGTAATTTATCTGAGTCTGAGCTACCGAACTACGGAAGGTAATCAAGTGGTTTTCCCTTTTTTGGAAACACGAGTTAGCAATCACTAACTCAAAGGCTTTGGAAAAATCTAACAGAGACATCTCACTTCCATTCCTCTCCCCAAAACCAAAGCCTCCATGAACACCTTCAAACCCACTAGTAGATGCCCCGATATGCCCACTAAAGTCACCCCCAATGAAGATTTTTCTGTCTCCAGAATGTCTCACACAACCTCATCCAAATCCTCCCAGAAGAGCCTTTTGACTTCCTCATCTAGGCCTACTTGGGGCGCATAAGCACTAATTACGTTCACCACATGTCTACCAACTACGTGTTTGATAAACATTATCCTATCATTAACCCACCTAACCTCAACCACATAATCCTTAAGGTCCTTGTCTACTAGGATACCCACACCATTTCTATCCCTAGAACCACCCGAGTACCACAGCTTAAACCCATCCACGTCCCAAGCCTTGGTGCCTACCTACCTGGTCTCCTGAACACACGCTATATTAATATGTCTCCTCTTAAGACACTTCACTAGCTTTATGGATTTCCCTGTAAGTGATCCTATATTCCACGACCCGACCCTTAACTTGAATAACCCCGTGCCTCCCTTACCACCCCTACCCTTAACCCCTGACCCCGACCGATGACATGACCCTAGTCCACCATGAGATCCCTACACCAGAAACTAAGAACTGAAAACTCTCTAAACTACAAAATCCAAGTAAAACAATCTAGCGAGTATACAAGTAAACAGTAAACAACAAGAAAACTACCAACAACAAGAAGAAAACCCAAAACAATATGTTATACAGCCCACAATTTCCTTTTCTTGTTCAAACAGATATGTAGGTGAAGAGAGCAAGTTATGTCGGTGAAAGTAAGAATTTCAACTATAAGAATTATACAATATTTAATAATCAACAGTATACTCAAAACTCAAAACAAGATCAGTATGCAGTCCAAGTTTGTTGCAGTCAAGAAAGTAGTGAACAGAGAAGAGTTTGGAAGGATATCACCTGGAAGCTGTTGGAGAATGTGACGAGAACTTGCGCCGGAAACTATTTCTCACCTGAAACTCATATTGGGAGCTGTCCGGAATTCTGACTAGAACTCGCCGAAAAACTCTGATGGTCATCAGGATTTCTTCTTCATGAGAAATGAAGTTAAAGTATCTATAACAGGGAGAATGGCAACTAGAAGAGTCGCGATCGATATAGAGAAATGAATCGAACTAAGAAATCCAGCAAAACCAAACTCAGAAAAGAAGAGGAAGGGACGGATCGACCGAGAAATTATTGTGGTGGTTGAATATCTATCAGATCTGTGCAAGAATAAACCACACATGATAAGCAGCTGATTAACAACTCCTTGCGCTTTCATCGGAAAATGACTGTGTTCGGCCACTCTGGTGGCAGAGGTACCCCTAAGAAATAGGGTTTCTTAACTTTTACTCTACTCGCCTCTTTCTTTCTCACAGTCCGTAGCATCAAATGCTCTCGTGGTTTTGTTCCTCCAACTTCCTTCAACTTTAGGTTTCCAATTATCTCTATGTCTGGCTTGTTTAATCTTTGGAAAATGGCTATCAAAGGTAATGTCTTCCCTTTGCTCTTCTTTCTCCTAGCCTGCACCGTCGCCTGACTCTTCTTCCTTGCAGATGTACTCTAGTCCGATAGAATCTGAAGGGTCTAACTCGGAATACGTGTGGAGTAAACCTATTAAATATTCAATTCCAAAAATATTCTTTAGAAACTTGCTTTTACTCCATTTTGAATAGTCTTTCTTTTTTATGATAAATTGGGCAAAAACCATATTATTAAAGCAAAACAAACACAAAAAAGTAAAGTTTTAGATTGAAAAAGCATAAATAAAATTGCTAAAATGAGGTCTAACTTAATGTCATTTTGAATTCTATAGATTGAGCTCCAACGAAATTGATGTCATCGCAAGAACCCTCAATTTTAGAAGGTATTGAAAACTTTTTCCATTAAAATCCTTTCTTGGCTTGATGATAAAATAAGTTTGTTGTATTAATTTTGAAAAAAAATCTCAACTATGTTTCTCTATAGCCCTTTACAAGTGATCTTCCTGTATTCTTGCCTATTGTTTGTTGATTAGATCATATTCAAGTTGTATGACCCTGTTTGGCACTTTTTCAGTATGATGTTGGGCACTTGATTTTTCTTTAATTCAAATATAACTCTAGCCTTTTGACAAAATGCTTGAACTATGTGATACTATTTGATGCTTGTACTTGCATCATTAAACACATCATTAATTGAAAAATTCTACAAGGTTGTTCCCTTCTCTGAAAATGTACACAATTTCTACATTAAAAAAGTACATAATCTCCACTCTGAAAATGTTCATAGTCTACACTTCAAACTCCACCACGATTCTCTTTATTTCTCTGACTTCAATTGCAATAACCCAAAGTATTTTTCATTTTCCATCCATTACCTTTTTGTAATTAAAGAAACAATTGTTATTGTAAGATGAAGCATATTATTGTCATACAATATTCAATTCCAAGCATCATAGCTCTCGCTTTTGCCTTTCAGAGCTTACCACCACTCTTTTAGCTTCTACAAATATCAATTCTCCAAGATGAATCCTATCACGAAAAGCAATAAAACTCTTCTCCATATTAAGATCAAAGGAGCCATCTGAATTACATCTAAACTTGCTCATATCAAGATATTCCCATTTAGCCACCTGACTAGTAATTAGAGGATAGTAACTTTCCAAAGCTTTTCCTAACAAAGTCCAAGTGTTTGGCATTGCTAAATATAGGGGTATCTATAGGAAGCCAATAGATACAGATTACCTATGTTTAAGTAGCTGAAACTCTCTGGAAACCTACGCCGCCGCCACAACCCTAAGTTTGTTACAACCACCATTCATGGTCGTTCCGGCCATTGGCCTTCTACATTCTGATGGGGGACCATCATTGCCGATTAACACATATGCGGACATGCTAAAACAATCCAAAGACCAAGTGAGATCGATCTCTATGAAGTCTGTTACGTATTTGCATGGACAGCTACAGGAAATTTGGGATCGAGCAGAAATTGATCAGTTGAATAGTAAAGGAAAATTTGGAATACACTGTAATTGGGAAATTTTCATCTAGGTGGCCTGAAATACATGAATGTGGAAAATCATAACAAAATAATACGAATTGAAAGGGGAGTGCAAGATTGGTTTGTTATGTAATAGGCACATCCTAATTATGTCATCACTAATGGAAGATTACGTCGATCTTTTATCAATACCTGTGCTTTATATCACTACAAAAACCAACTCTTTCCTTATGAGAATGTTTAAGTGGGATTCAATGTTTAACGTGGAAGAAGAGACAACCACTGCGGTGGCTTGGATTTCTATCACTTCATTGCCGCCAAATTTCTTTGGAGAGGATGCCATATTCTCACTTACCAGTGTAATAGGGAAGCCACTATAAGGAGACTTGGCTACTAAAAGCAAACCAAGCCTACCTGTTAGTAGAAGTGGATCTTCTAAAAGAATTCCCAAAGTGAATTAAAATTGGTGTGAGGAAATTGGAGTAGCTGATTATTGAAAGATGGATCACCATCAAGTGAGACTACATGCCTAAATACTTCTAGAATTGCAGGATACAAGGTCACAACGAGGAACAATGTTACATGTTGCATCTAGACTTATTCCCTGACAAGAAGGAAAAGGTATCCCAAGGAGAACAAAAGCAAAACATGTCAGATGTTGCATAATAGAAGAGGGAGACAATTCCTACGGGAGAGGAGGGACGGAGAAAATAAGTAAAGAGGGACATGATCCTTTATCTGATCAGAGAACGAAGAAGGGTGGACCTATATTGGAAAAGGAATGGCAATGCACTGATAATATGTTTCATAATAAATATTTGGCATTGTAAGAAGAGAATTAGGATGAGGAAATGGAGCGGGGAGAAACACCAATTATCAGGAGAAGAGGTAGTGGCCGCAAAAATGAACACCTATGACAGGATCAGGTGGCAACAAGGGCAAGAGGGTTATTCAACAAGGAGGTGGGAACAACAAGGGGGAACACAAAGACCCCAAAGAGGACTGTTAAATTCAATAGTGAAAGGGGAACATTAAGGGAAGAGATCTAGACCACTGAAAAGAATAAAGATGTGGAGGGGGAAAGCTCATTAATTGCTCAATTGAACAAGGGGACAAATTTAATCAAAGAGGAAGAAGGAGAATTATTCGGAGAAGAATGCACAGAGAAGAGAATGAGGATAGTGAATATAACATTAATTAAATTAGTCGAGCGGGAGATTTGTCACCCATACATACATCTAGCTTGAAGAATGTTGCAAAGAAGGGTATGTTCTTTATTCCACTTCAAGTGAAGGCAAGTCACAATAGAGATAAACCTTCATCTAGTGAACAATGATTAAGAAAATTTTATTTTGGAATATTAGGTCTATCAAAATAGAAATTTCGATGTACAGACTAATGGATCTAAATATACGCAATCAATAATCAGTCATTGCATTAGTAGAGCGTTTTCAGGATCCATCACACATTGATCAATATAGAATTCAGTTGGGTTTCAGTCATGCGGGAGTCAATCGTTCAAAAGGGATTTGGTTTTTTTGGAGGGAATAATAGGAAGTAATTTTGGTGACTGATGCTATCCAACATGTAACCATCAGCTTCTAAACAAACAATAGCATTTTCTGGATAACAGGAGTCTATGCAAGGTGTGGCACACTTGAGAGATTAGAGTTATGGGAAGAATTGCAAGGATTACAAGAGGTGTGTAATTTCTCGTGGATTATTCGAGGGGATTTTAATGTAATCTTAAATGAGAAAGAGAAGCTTGGTGGATTGAATTTCGAACAGGCGAAAGCCACAGATTTTAGATTCTTCATTGACTTTTGTGGATTATAAAAGGCTAAATTCACTATAAGTCAATACACTTGGTGGAACGGACGTGTGGATGAGGGTTGTATTTTCAAGAGGTTAGATAGAATACTAGTGAACCAAAGCTTCTTAGATCTATTTCTCATATCTGAGGTGACTTATCTTATTAGGCAAGGTTCTGATCATGCCCCACTACACTTGATATGTAATACTGATCAAGAATCTGTAAGAAAGCTTTCCAAATTCCTAAATTTTTAGGTAAAGCATAAAAAATTTAAGGACGTTTCTAGGGATTGCTGGAAGGTGGACTTTGTTGGAAGCTTGTTCACAGATCTTTAGGCAAAGATGAAAAAAGTGAAGAAAGGTCTTACTACATGGAGTCGAGACGCATTTGGGAATGTGTTTCATCATATCTCCTCGATTGAAGATACTATCAAAGTGAAGGAAATGCTATTCGAGATGGACCCTAGCCCTATAAATAGAGCAGAACTAAAAAAGTTAGAGGCAGATTTGAAAAATTTTTTGAAGTCAGAGGAGGAATTCTAGAAATGAGAGTTAGGGATGAGGTGGCTGAAAGATCGAGACAGAAATATAAAGTTTTTTCACTCCACTGTTAAGGGGAGGAGGAAAAGCTTCATATTTCATAATCCAAAATGACTAGGGTGACTTGCTGAAGACAGAAGTAGAAATTGGGGAAGAGGCCCTGAATCTTTTCAAAATACAGTTTAAAGAGGATAATGATAATGATGATTACTCTGTACAAAATTACTTGCCAGTACTATTCACAACAAAAGACAATGAACACATGATAGTAATGCCTGAAAAGGAGGAGATTAGGGTTGTGGTTTTCACTCTAAATGGGGAAAGTGCCAGTGGCCCCGATGGATTCAGGGGGACCCATTTTCAAGAATGCTGGGATATAGTAGGCGATGACATCACAAATGTTGTGAAAGCATTCTTTTATGGATATGAGTTGACCAAGTTTGTGACTCACACAAATTTAGTGTTGATCTCGAAGAAGGAAGTAATGAAAACATGTTCAAACATGAGACCCATAAGTCTGTGCTCTTTTGTTAATAAGATCATTTCAAGGACATTGCATGGAAGATTGGAAAAAGGTTCTCCCTAATATTATTTCACAGAATCAGTTAGGTTTTGTGAAAGGAAGAAACATTGCAGAGAATGTGTTTCTTGCTCAAGAGATAATTTGGGACATAAACAGGAGAAATAAGGACATAAATATGGTGGTTAAGCTGGATATGGAGAAAACCTATGATAGAGTATCATGGATTTTCCTGACTAAGGTGCTAAGGAAGTTTGGGTTTGCAGAATGTGTTATCGATAAGGTGTGGAGATCGTTATCTAACAACTAGTATTCAGTGTTAGTAAATGGCAAGTTCTATGACTTTTTCCAGTCATCAAGAGGGCTAAAACAGGTGACTCATTAGCCCCTACCCTATTTATTATTGTGACAGAATTTTTCTCAAAGGGTTTGAACATCCTAAATGTGGATGGTGAATATAAAGGCTTTGTCTCCCTAAATAGAGCCTACGCGGATAAGACAATCTTGATTAACTCAGGGGATAGGAGTTCAGTGATTAAAATGATGAAGGTAATAAGGGACTATGAATTAGTGTCAGGGCAGAAGGTCAATAAAAATAAAAGCCACTTCTACCTACATGATAATAACCCCCCCCCTTTAAATATTGCAATATGATTGAGAAGATTGACTGACATAAAATAGGGAAATTTCCCTTTTACATTTCTGGGCTGCCCACTTTCTTTGGGAGGGGAAGAGCCAATTATTATGAAGATATATTGAAGAATATTACAAGAAGAATTTTCTCATGGCACAACAGGTTATTACTAGCTGGAGGTAAGGATATTTAATTAAACATCTCCTGCAATAAATTTCTATATACCTTCTATCAGTAATTATCCCTCCAAAAAATGTGATAGATCAGGTGCATCAGTTACTAGCAAACTTCTTTTGGGGAGATAATGATGGAGTAAGTTGCAAACACTGGGTAAAATGGATGGACTTGTGCTACCCTAAAGATGAAGGGGGTTTGGGCTTCAGATCACTCTATGATATGAATAAGCCCCAATTGGCTAAATTGTGGTGGACTTTTAGGGTTAAAACAAATTCCCTTTGGGCTAAATTTATGTGAAATATTGCAAAAAACTCCACCCAGTAATTATGGGCTTTCAAGTCTAGAGAGGCATAGTGAAGGTCAGCGAGGAGGTTGAACGTAGGATGTGGTGGCAAGTGAGATCAGGCAATTCCAATTTTTAGTTTGATAATTGGACCAAATTAGGAGCCTTATACTTCACAGAAAATTGGGCAGTTGGAGATAAAGACATAGAGGTTAAGGAGATGTTTTCTGAAGGAGCCTAGAATAGGGAGAAGCTACTGGAGCATACATCTGAAGAGCTTGTTAATTCTATTATCTCTGATATCAGCCCAAAAAAAACTCTATGTACAAAACTTGGTGGAAAGGGACTAAATCTAGGGAGTTCTCAGTATAGTCAGCATATTACTTGCTTAGGGGGAAGAAAACTAAGCAGGAATGGAACAGTAAAATTTGGAGTAAAGGAGCACCATCTAAGATTTCGTTCTTCTTGTGAAAGGTGATTAAGAGAATACGTACCAATGACATCTTAAAGAAAATGCATATCAGTGTGGTATCTAAATGTTTCTGCTGTGAGCCTGGGGTGGAGGAAACAATAGAACATCATTTCCTAATAACCTCTATAGCTCAAAAACTATGGAGGTACCTCTTTTCCTATGCAGGTATCCACATGGAGGGCTTGCAACTACACAAACTCATGCATACATGGTGCAAGCTAGAACTGTCAACTAAAGCTAGCCAAATTGCCTATGCATTTCCTGCCATCATTATATGGGAATTGTAGAAAAGGAAGAATGTTAGGAGACATGGAAAAGACTGTCCTTTGAAAGGATGGTACACCAAGGAGAAAAGATCCTCCAATTCATTGTCAAAAAGAAGTACCCATGGATAAGACGGATCCCTAGTCAGTGGTCTGATATGCTAGACAATTTGAGGAAGTACAAGCCTAAATTGTAATACTTGAAAGTGAGCTGGAGGCCTCCAAAAGAGGGATAGATTTCATGCAATATTGATGGAGCTAGCAAAGGCAACCTTAGTCATAGTGCCTATGCCTTCTGTTTCAGACACTGGGAAGGGAATCTATTATCTGCTGAAGCTAAAAGTATGGAGATCTGCACAAACAGACTTGAGCCATTATACAAGCCTTGAGGCATTGGAGGGACCAAAACTATCATAGGGTTAGGATGCAAACTGACTCAAGAATAATGAGGGATATGATCCTGGGTGAGTGTAGATGCCCATGGGAGCTAATAGAGGTTATTGAGGAAATACAGGAGATCATGCAACAAAGAACAGTGAAGATAACACACGTCTTCAGAGAAGATAATCAATTAACAGACAACATTGTAAATGAAGATATACGTACAGAGTAAATGAAACAATACTACCAATTCAGCCAACTATCCAGCAAAAGTAGGAAGATTGTTAACATGTATAAAGAACAAATACCATACATCAGGCTGAGGACTAAACCAATATACAAACCCATTACATGTTAATCACAAGGATGCACAAATTTCAAGGCAAAGAGACTATTACAGAGCATGGAGTATCTAATTACAAAAATAATTTACAAGGTTACACAACTATAAATCTACTAAATGGTGCTTGTGTGAGAAAAAAGTTGTGTAAGCTAGGTCAGTGCACCCTTAAAAAATGGGGGATAAATTTCATAAAAACGAAGTAGTCAAGATCAAGGATTACAAGGACCTTCAAGCACCTCAATGGAGACAAAGAAAGACCACTAGTTTCTACAGAAAGGGTTCATTCTTAGCATGCAAAAAGACCTACGCTTAGGGAGGAAATCATTAAGCGGACTCTTAATTACAAGTCAACCTTGAGGGAGATGCAGAGCCATTGTTTCGAATGGAATCTAGGGGGCCATGGTGGGGCATCACACGGAGTACTGGCAAGCACCATGAATTAGCAAAAAGGCAACAGCAACGTAATATAGGACAACAAGAGAGGGAAGTACATACATGGATACCAGGCAGATGACGATGAGAAGACCAAGAGAAGAAAAGTTCTTTGGCCACAGCGGACCGCCCTCGAAGACGAAGGTGAACAGATGCATTAGGAAGGTGAAGTAACTAAATGGGAAAAGAGAAGTGCGGAACTTTCTAGGAACCCTTAATTCTTAGGGTCGAAGTATTTATTAGTAAGGGTTTTCGGATCATTTTGTATATTTGGACTCCACTTTATTTATTTATTTGATCAATAAAACGAGCATGAGCCCATAATTTAATTTTAAAAATTGATACAAATTTCTATTAATCTCCATATCATAGCATATTTTAACATCTTTCCCCTATGATACATGATACTCATTCTTATTGATATTTGTCAAATGACAAAAATAGGGAGAACTCTAATCAAATGTTTAAACTTAGCAACTCTCTCATTCTTCCACATTTGTTTGAGATGAATGAATGGTCCATATATATCTGAAGCTCTAGCAAATAAGATCAATCATTCTTTAGATATGGAACACACTATAAGCTAATGTTCAAAAGATTCCTGGTGTTTTTGTTGTAACAAAAACCTATGTAAGAATCAATAATCTTTAACAACAAAAAGTGGCATGACCCGACCCCTCAGACCATGATAGTACCGACTACAACCAGTAAGTAGGCAACCCTAACCCATAACTCAAAACTATAGATAACAAAGTATCCCATGGAAGACAATCATAAGAAGTAAAAAAACTGCCAAAATAAGGAGAAGAACTAGTAGATCATGGAATTAATATATAAGAACCTACCCTAAGACATGTAATCCATCTCTGATAAAGCATCTAATAAACAAAACAAAAGCACAAGACTTTTGTAAATACAATATCAACAGAGGATATCTTTGATACAATATGAAGATTACCCTAAATAAAAGTAGATGGAAATCAAATGCTCTGGTCGCCAAGAGCTCACACTAATCTTCGAGATCTATAGCAGCTCTGTACAAAGGTTAATCAATAGCGAGGACTCTCACTATGATCTACAAAGGCTAGAAGTATATGTATTTCAGTAGGCATAGGTCGTCTGAACTCTACAAATAAAGAAAGTACATATAGCATATAAACTAGGCAAATACAACATAAATAACTAGACAATATATACAATCATGATAGAATAGATAATGAAAACTAATGATTAATAACATACATGAGCAAAGAAAGCAAGACAAGAACAATACCCAGGAAAGGCAAATCTACTACCTGCTAGCAAGAAGCACATATTATAGAATCTACTCAGCAAGGTACTAGCTATGGTAATACTAATTTTACGCATAAAACCTAATATCCTAGGAACTAATCCAACTCAAACTAAAGGGGAGTATTAAATTAAACCAAAGCAAGTCTCACAAGTTAATAGCTAGTAGTACTACACATGTAAGTATAGATAAAATCAAATAATAACCAACCAGGTGCTCATACCCACAGATGGAAAATTCAAAAAACATACCCAACCAACTTCCCTTACTATCAGAGGTACCAATATACTAGTGACAAGTGATATAAGATATGATATATGCCCATCAGTGGCAACTTGATCCTGAACCTCATATTGCAGATAAAGCTACCAGTGGAACTAATATTGATTAATCCAGGATCTATGAGGGGGGTTTCTGTAACTCGAGCCCAGATCTCTCACCATGGATGAAGCACCCCAATAGAGACGTTAATATCATTTGTAATGCATATCAATTAATCCAGTAGATAGATGTATCACTTGGGATATCCAACTAGGAAGGTAGGATCCATGAAACATCGAATAATAGTATCCATAAAAGTACAAAAAGGTCATCAAAACACTATCTAGTCAAGTTATGAAACTGAGGTCATCCTGGGTACCTCCATAGTAACAAATAATATAGAGCATGTCGATACCTCGTAAGTATCAAAATCAAGTGATCCAAGTGGTTCGACCCTCATTAAAACTAGTTTCAAACCAATTTTTATATCAATGGTATGAAACTTTCCTTTTCGTGCATGATAATGATGAGCCAATACAGTGATCGGGATCATACCACACCACAAGTGAGGATGAGCAACCAATGTAGTGCATGCCATCATCAGTAACCAAACAAGGTATATAAGATCAAAAAATCACACCACTACCTCTACATTTAAAATGCAGAGAGAAATAACCTGGGATCCTGTTGCTACTTGAACAAAGCCTCGAGCCCAGCAATGTAGTAATAACTCAATAAAATATCACTAGCTCACTGCCAAACATAAAGCTAAGAAATTGCAATGACTAAAAAATAGTATAGGGTGAGGAAAAAGTCAAGGGAAGCTACTTTACCCCTAAACAAAAGAATTAAAAGATAGCTCGAAAGCAAGTAGAGGAGAAATATCTCTAGGATCGATGGCTTACCCAAACAAACATAAGTCCCGATCTACGATAAAACATGAGTAAGTCAAACCTATAGCTACAACGAACGACTAAAGTCTCGGACATTAGTTCAAAGTACACTATTAGGAACAAGCCCTACTAGAAGCCACACCTAGCTATAAGGGCAATAAAAGGCCAAAGCATCTAAGGCTCAACTGGAGTCTAAGGTCACCAGATAACTCCTAAAAGATATTTCTTCTAAGTCACACTAGTATCAAAGACCCAATCCTACACTAAGGTATCCAAACAATTGTACTAATCTAAGGCTCAATTAGAAATCACGAAACTGGGACAAGAAGAGAGGAAATGAAATCCTAGGCAATTACAATCTAAAATCATATGAAATTTATACTACATATTATCAACTAGAGCTTAGTCTAAAAAGGACATCGCTGCCTACCTAGAAGTCAATCATACACGCCTCGAATCCACCACACCAGAGTTATACACCTTTGAATCCCCTCCAATCAATTCTACATCATCAAAATATTGTTCATCATGTCAGTATGAATGTTTTGACACCAAATTTATAAGTTTTGGAGACAGACGCCAAATCGGGTCTAAACTAGGGCTATGGGAATCGCAATGAAAATTTCCAAAGTCAACTCCTTAGAAAGAATTCTAAATAAATTATTGAGCCTGTGTCCGAAATTGGGACACAATTCAATGCTTGAAAATAAAGGAAACCATTTCATGCAAGAAAATCTTAAATAGAGCTAAAGAGCAAGGACAAGCCTCTTTGGGGAAAAAGTTACCTTCACACAATAACATACACACTTTTCTAAACATAACCACATGTATCCATGATCAATACAAACCCAAAATAGACATGGGTAGAAGAAGCACTGGTATGTATTTCACCTACTCATAAATAAAATTGAAACAGCATGTGATCAATATAATGTCTAACTCAAATAATGATTCATCATAGAAAAGGACTTATTACCTATTACACTTGCTTGCAATGTAGCAACAAACATTGAGCCTAAACTCTACAAAAATATGAAAAGGTCACTGTAGTGGCAGTATACTGAGCAACTTCAGCTTTCCTCTTGCTACTTTTGTTGTATTTTTTCACAAACCTATCTAGCAACCATAGAGTTTCTGTATGAATTCTCTCTATGCCACTCTTCATAGTGATCCGAACAATTGGAGGAGGATTTTCTGAAGGTAAATTCTCAAGATCTTCACTAAGTTTTCTTATTTCTTCATTTGTTATCTCCCTCTTATTTCAGATCCTTACCCCTAGGTAGTTTTTCTGAACTAGTATCCTGCTGACCTTATAAGAAACTGACGGCTTATTCTCCTTTTTGTTGTTCTTCAATTTTTTACTACTTCCATAAGGTTTTCCATAAGATAGTCTTTCATTCACAAGAAGGAACTCGAAGTTATTATAACACATATTCTCCTTTCGAATCCTCTCCCCCCTCTCTACAACTTCCACCAGTTATCGTGGGATTGTCATTTGCAATAGCTGCAACACTAAGCGGCTGAACTAAAGGACTACTAGAGATTTTCACACAAGCATGAACCAAAACAAGACTATGAAGCTTCTTCGTAGCTTCAACCTTCTTCACAAAACTTTTAACATAATTTAGCTCACCCTCTAAACTACTTTTAAGATTTTTAATTACAACAATCGGCACTGATCCAGTTAACTTAATCCTAACTCTATCTTCAATCCTAGAAATCATAGTAGCTACCTCATCATTCCCATGGGCTGGCTACCCCCACCTCCACTACCACCACCGTCTCTTCCATCTACTACCCCAACCCCACCACAACTCTTTAGGAGAAGAAAAAGGTTTTCTTTTTTCAGGTTTTATGATTTTTATTACTGATAGATCCAAGAAAAAATCATTTCTTTGGTAAATGTTTATGCGTGGAGAACCAAGAAGATGATTGTTTCTCAAGCCACCACCACTGGTATAACCTAACTAGAGACATCTAAAGTTTCAAAATCAGAAAAGGTACCATCTCAAACTCAGGATCTTTTGATTACTAATTCTACCTCCTCGGAAGTTGTGCCCAATGGATCTAAGTCCTTTAGATGCCAACATGAATAATATATTTAAGTCTTTTAAAAGAGGTATGCCACCATAGCTATCGGGCACAAATCCCAAAGATGCATAGTTTGCGACCAAAAGATCCTGAGTTTGAGGTGGTACCTTTTCCGATTTTAAAAACTTTAGATGTCTCTAGTGAGGTTATACCTATCGTGGTGGCTTAAGAAATTTTTGTCTTCTTGGTTCTCTTGGTATAAACTTTGCCAGAGAAATGATTTTTTCCAGGATCTATCTGAAATAAAACCGTAAAACCTGAAAAAGAAAAACCTTTTTTCTTTTCCTAAGGAGGCTATGGTGGGGTTGGGGTTGTAGATGGAGGAGACGGTAGTGGTGGGGGTAGCTAGCCTAGTGGGAATGATGAGGTAGCTACTGTGATTTCTAGGGTTGAAGATACGTTTAAGAGTAAGTTAACTGGATTAGTGTCAATTGTCACGTTTAAAAATCTTAAAAGTAGGTTAGCAGGTGAGCTAGATCATATCAAAAGTTTTATGAAGAAGGTTGAAGCTAAGGAGAAGCTTCGTTGTCATGTTTTGGTTCATGCTTGTGAGAATCTCTAGTAGTCTTTTAGTTCGGCCACCTAGTGTTGTAGCTATTACAAATGACAACCCCATGGTAACTGGTGGAGTTGTAGAGAGGGGGAAAAGGAGTGTTATAATAACTCTGAGTTCCTTCTTGTGAAGGATAGACAACCTTATGAAAGACCTTATGGAAGTAGTAAAAAATTGAAGAACAACAAAAAGGAGAAGAAGCCATTAGTTTCTCATAAGATCAGTGGGATACTAGTTCCAAAAACTTCTAGGGCTAAGGATCTGAAAAATAAGAGGGATCTGACAAATGAAGAAACAAGAAAACTTATTGAAGATCTTGAGAATTTACCTTCAGAAAATCCTCCTACCTTTCTTCGGATTGCTATTAAGAGGGACATAGAGAGGATTGATACAAAAACTATGTGAGAGCTCGATAGGTTTGTGAAAAAATACAACAAGAGTAGCTAGAGGAAAGCTGAAGTTGCTCAGTATACTGCCACTACAATGAGTTTTTCTATGCTCATATTTCTGTCTACTTTCAAATACTCAGAATGCTTACTTAATTTTCACTTTTGATTTTGTAAAGTTCAGCTCAATGTTTTTTGTGGCATTGAAAGCAAGTGTAATAGTAAGTTCTTTTCTATGATGAATCATTATCAAGGTTAGACATTATATTGATCATGCGTCGTGTCTATTTTTTTGCATACGAGTCGGTGAAATGCATATCGGTGCTTATTCTACCCATGCCGATAATGCAAGAAGTTGTAGCAGTGATTAAGGTTGATTTGAACATCAATGTTCATGTGCAACCTATTTCTTTTCCTCCTAATTAAACGGTGAAAAATTTAGTATTTTTACCACCCTTGGTAAATCATTGCAAACTTGTCTTTTATCTTCAAAAACTTCTCTTCATAATACAAATATTGTTTCAACACAGCTAGCTTGAGCTCTCTACAAAATAGTTCTATTATCAGAGCTTGGGTTTTCTTCTAACAACCCTTCTTTAAACCTGACAATTTCTTCTCTTATGACTAATTGCTTGATAATATCACCAAATTTCTCCTTACTCCACTCGAAAAGAGCTTGTTTGGTCTTCTTTAGTTTATTCTTTAACTTCACAAAAATCAACCCCATCATCAGAACATCAATGATTTTTACTAACTCAAAAAAGTCACCACTTTCAGTCCAAAATATCAGAAGTGTGCATGGTTTGACTATAGCTTGAGAAATATTCCCTCCACAAATTTTTTGAATTTTATGAATGTGACACTACTCATTC
>JAPFFP010112830.1:0-18460 GCA_026153255.1 Solanum medicagineum | reverse complement strand
TATATCTGTGTGTGTGTGTGTGGGGTTGTGGGGGGGGGGGGGTTAGCAAACGATCTCATTTTTTGTGCAAATCTCATGTGAAAAAGTTCATTGAAATGTCTTTAATTAAAATATTTTTTGTCATTGGTTGCTGATTGTTTTACTAAAAAATACATAAATATTACTGATAGTCGAAATAACGAAGCTCTAGTTAAATATATGAATTTAAAACTAAAGATCATAGTAAAAATGAGTCCCATAATTTTGAAAAAATTATGCACTAATTACATTAAAATAGAACCAAACAAATAATTATTTAAATTCTCATAATAGGGAGTTTAGGATGAAGCAGACATGTCGACGGAGAGGTGCCTGCTTCATCTTCAACTCCCTGTTATATAATAAGAGAATTTGTTTTTCGTTTTTCAGAAAAAAATTCATGTACTTTTTTGAGCAACGTAATTTTTTTTAATGAAAAAAACTTATTTTATTTTTATTTTGTTGTGAATATATGTATAATTTCAAAAAAAAAAATTAATGTATTTCTTTCATGTATCAATTATCATTTAGATGTCTGTTTAAGATTTTAGCTCTAATTATCATATTTTCACTCACTGTTTCTTTTTTTTTTTTTTTTTTGCTCTCTTTATTTTAAAATTATTGAATTGTTATAATATTGTTTAGTGTTTAAAAAATTGAATTATTTTGCTATTCAAGGTAGATATTGAAATTTTTTTTTTCAATTTTATTCTTCATTAATTAAATTTTCAAAGTTGAGTTCCAAAGACTTAATTTTCTTGAAAATTTCTTGATACATTAATGTGGTTTAACTTTTCATTATAAGAAAAAAAAATTATCAAAACATGCATGTGAGGTATAATAAAATTAAAAGAAAAAAAAAAGGTACAAGTTTAACAATTGATGAATGAATTAAATAAGTATTGAGAGTTATGTCTTTTTTGGAGTTTGAAAAGGATAAAAAAAATATATGCTTAATTTGTTATTTTTTTTAAAAAATATGTGTCATATTCCAACAATTCAATTATTTTGAAATGGAAGAAGTAATTTTTTCTTTCGAAAATCAGAGTAATAATAAGAATCGTTGAAATACTCTTACTCTATCACGAATGAATAATGAAGTTTTTGACTATTAAAAGAGTTTAAATGAATAGTTGATTTAGTTGGAAAATTTAGGTGGGGACATTGAAATTTTATGACTCTAAAATTAAATGACAAAAATAAATATGACACTAAAATTAGATGACAATGATAAATATGATTCTAAATTTGGAAGAAAGACGAATATCTAACAAATGACAAAATAACTTATTCTTAAGAGTATAAAGACAAATTTAACCTCTTTCCACATATATTTATCAATTTGTTATTCCCTTGGTTCATTATTTTCTGTTACTTATTGCTTCAATAAATTTTTATTTTTATTTGTTGCTTTTGATAAACCAAGAAAAGATCTTTTTTCCCCCTCATTTTACCCTTCACATTAAATACTGTATGTTCTCTAAATCATTTTTCAAGACTTAATATTAAACAACAATTAATAAATAGGAATGTTGTGGTAAAATACTGATATCAATAATTATTTTCTGAACTAATATGGTAAATCAGTAATTATTTTCTTAATAGATGTACTAAATGTATGGAGAGAGTAATTTTATTCGTAGAGTGAAATTTAATATATTTATGAACAAATATACAAATATATGAAATTATGTATAATACTTGACTCCATACGTGTGTTTGCATGTTGATATTTTGACAAAACTTAAGGGCTAAGCAGGGAAAATAATAAGAATAGAAGGGTTGTCCCTCCTCAATTCGTGGTAGATGGAGAATATATAAGATCAATAAAATAGGGGGAATAATATATTCTTACCTGTCACTTTATAATTTCAAGATGTAGTTGTGGATTCTCGACCAAAAAGGAAATGGAGAACTGTGAGAGATAAGGAGAATATTAGAACAATCCAATATTACTTGCTCCAAATGAATGAACCATATGTAATTAACCCCCAAAAAAGCAAAGAGAAAAGAATATGGATGGCTCACCTTAATCTGTTTGTTTACTTACCCACTTTCACCTAAACAGTTAATCACATTTTTTATTATATGCCTCTTCTATTAAGCAAGTTAAAATCGTTACAAATTAATTATTTCAAAGAGAATGACAATACATACATGTACACTGTTTATGTTAGCTTATTTCGTTAATTCATCGTGATCCTAGTTATGAGAGTCAGTATAGCCATGATTAGCTCAAGTCAACTCGTGGTCTTCCTCAGTCAAAATCCTCCTTCGATGCCTATGAGTCAAGTCATGACTCATGATTCAAGCCTACAATACGGGTCATGACAAGTTTTGCCTTCACTAAATCTTCTTCCTATGCCTCATAGGTATGACTCATACTATAAGAGTATACTTCATATGTAAGGCCCTGCATGTTGGAAAATGTAAAAGTGCTTAAGAAATGAAATTTGAAAATTTTTAAGTGCCCGCGGACTTTACGAGATGGCCCACAGGCCATAAGTGTCACCACAGACTGTATCTTGGGCTAATGGATGTTGGCCAGACTTGGTGAAAATACTGATTTCTGAAGTTGAGTATGCGAGATATCAGCCGTAAGGCCTGTCGTAGATTGAGGATCAGAGAAAGTTTTTGAGGGTCCAAAATGTAATCAAACGAAACCCCTCACTTACGGTCTGTAGACTAGACTTCGACCCATAATCGGGGTCTTATGGTCTTGTTTGGCAGGTTTTTAAAGAGGGTAGTTTCGACCTTTCCTATTACTTTATGCCTATGCTATGTCGTTTTAATACCGAAAGGATCCCTTTTCAGCTTTATACAACCATAATAGACTCACATTCCTCTTTATTCTAAAATATTCCAAGTCCCAAATCCCTCCGAAGCTCTCCCAAGTTCTTCAAGGCTCTCAAGCAAGAGTGCAAGCTAGGGTTTCGGGTTTCCCTTCATTTTCCACAAGGTTTTTCCATCTCGCATCACCAAGGTATGTGAGTTTGGTTGTGGAAACCTTTCCTCCACAAGTTCCATCATTCTTTTTCCTCATCTATTTGAAATCTATGGATATTTGTCGGTGCTTTTATGAACTCCTTATTATGATAATATTAAGAAGAGATTTATGATGTTGTACCCTTGTATATGATTATGCATTGATAAACCATGTAAAAGCTATGAATTTTGTGAGGGGGTAATGACAACCTAGCTATGTCTTATGATGTTTTGGTGGGTTATTTTGAATGAGGCTCAAGTGATTTCCATTTTACTCTCCTCATGGTGTTTACCGTTGAAAGATTGGTTTTAAACTTATGAACATGTAACCAGCATGATTTGATTTAAAATATATCCCAAGCTTCTATATTGTTGAAGGCCTTTGGCAAGTTATGCAAACTATGAATGATATGGTTTTGAAAGGGCTATTATGCATGATATGAGATATGAGAATATTGTGAAAGTTATGAAAATAATGAAGCCCTATTTTTACTATTATGAAGCTTTCTGTTTGATGAGCTACTCTATGAAATTATTTTGATATTATGATGCTTTGCATATTATGAGTATAAGGATGATTTGAGTATTCATTGGAATTGTGACCTAGCAACAAGTGGACCTTGGTAGGTAGCTATCGTCCCTTAACTATGTTGTCACCATAGGTTGTGAATTGTTTATGGCATGATTAACTGAAAAAGGAGAGTTCCCGTAAGGTACATGCCACTTAATATCTGAAAAGGGTGATGATCTCGTAAGGCTTCTACTTTCGATTGTCCAAAAAAAGTGGTGTTCCCGTAAGGGCGTCCTCTTATAATTTATCGAAAAGGGGAAATTCCCATAAGGTGACCAAAAAGGGTGTTTTTTCTGTAAGGTGTTTATGAAGCACTTTACAAAATAGAGGAGTTTCTATAAGGTGAGTGTTTGGTTTACCTTGGCAAAGTAGATCACTCTTAGTCTGTGAAGTGAACATTGGGATTTCAGGTAGTAGCTCATTTGGTCTTAAATGTCAGTTATTGTCTCTTCTGTCACACCTCGGGAGGGTACCCTTGGCGTTGCCGACACTCAGACTATTGCTAGCCCCCGAACGAACTACTTGGCCTCATCGTTACATTAACTCAACAGTGGAAAAAAGAACTCAAAATGTAAAGACATCATATGCAAGTAGGAAAATAAAATGCATAACTCAGTCGTATCATGATTTATAAATGAAAATAAGTTTTGATACATCATTACTCATACTCTTTACTCAAGGTATTTGAAGCCTCTACTCATTAATTTAGATGGTGCCATGATAGGCCATTGACGCCCAAAATCAAGAAAAGAAATTACTCAACAAAAGTAAGAATATAAAGGGTTTTCTTCGAAATGCAAGAAGAGCTCACCAACTCGGAGATGTACTGATCAAGACTTCAACAGTGTGCGTGCTGAAACCCTCTATTAGTAGTATTTGTTATAAAATGATGCAGGCCCAAATGGACGTCAGGACATAAAATATACTGGTATGTAAAATAGCTCAAGAAAAGTAAAACTCGACTCAACAACTCATGCTCAAAACAGTTTGTGCAAGTTTAGAGTAAATCATGCTTTTAAAAGTAAGCTCACTAGGAATAGACTCATTTAAAACTTCATGCTCAATCAATGTTGCTTGGGAGTTTCTCTTAACTGACATCCTCATCCCACACCTTTAATTAGGTGATGCACAACGAATCAACATCGTTGGCACGCCCGCCCTTAACTTGCCACGAAAAAGAGCGATCAACTATCTCATGGATCAAAGGTAAATGTCCACTTGCGGAACAAAAGTCGTTAGACTAACTGTAATGACTATCCTACATTGGCAACGTAGTTCTATTGGTTAAAGTATAAGTATACTCGCTCTCCTCTTAGTGCTCGATACTCTTCCCAAGACTAAATCATGCTCGACTCATCAATCAACTCAATCCTCAATACTAAGTCAATCACTCAAAGCTCAATGCTCAATCAATCAACTCAAATCTTAATGCACAAATCACCTCAATCTCTTATTCGCTCGTTCAATCAATGCAACCAAATCAAACTCAACTCAAACTCAACTCAAACTCAACGGTCATTTAGACTCACTCAATTTACTCATCATGTAATGAAAACAAGATATTCATGTGTAGCAATATATGTGACTCAATGCAACATGCTCTTCACACTCAGTCATGCTCAAATTCCTCAACTCTAAATGCTCAATTTACATTAACTCAAATATTCAATGATATGAATAGAATTTCATAAAATCATATGATTTAGGGTTCACGCTATCAAGTGTGAAGTACATATGTAAATCTCATATTAATACTCATGTAACATAGCAATTATCTCATGTAATAAAATAGGACCTCATGAATGACTACAACAATTTAGTATTGAGGTAGTAGAATTTCTCAAATCTTAACTCTTTTCCAAATCTTGACTCAAAATGATGGAGAGGAATGTGAAGAAAGAAATTTCATATTTTGGTAAGCCTTACATAGCTGGGAATCGATGGAACAATCGAACCTCAATCAATCCTTATTCTTGAGTTGAAAACCCTAACTTCTTCCTTCTTCTCCAAAGCTCTCAAGAACACTCAAATGTGGAAAATGAGAAATAATGTCCTTATGATTTATTTTAGGATCTCATTCAAGTATAAAAACGTCTAAGGTTTAATGGGATAGGTAGTGGAATGGACAAAAATACCCCTTATTAAAACTATCGATTGGGTCTACGAGCCCCGGTCTATGAGTCGTAGACACCTCTCGTAGACCGAAAGTCCCAAAAATCTGAGTTGCTGGAATTCACCACGAAACTCTTCTTTACGAGTGGTAACCTGTTCTACGAGTCGTAAACCTATCTCATAAACGAAAGGATCTTGAAACTTGATCTTCTAGAATTTAGTATGAAACCTTATTTTAAGAGTCGTAAACTCCTTCTCGTAGAAAGATAAACCTGCAGTCTGAAACACTGGAATTTCATAAGAAAACCCAGTCTATGAGTTGTAAATCCATATACTACTCGTAAACCTCTCTCATAAATTGCTTATTTAGTTTTCCTCAGTCATTTCTCAGCACCCCTCTGATCAGATAGGAGGAAATAAAGGGAGTGTTACACCTTCCCATGTATGTATGATATGTTATATGTTTGATGAATCCTGAAGCATATTTTGATTAAAGCATTGAACATTCATGACATCTTGAGCTTACACCTATTAATTATGATTATGCATATTGTTTAATAATGGATTCTGTTCTCCTTTTATTTATGTTCTTTTAGCTTCAATAGTTTCTTTTGAGGTAATCGTGCAACTTATTCCGACACCTATTCTTATTTTATTATAGGCTTTACAGACAAGGCCGAATCTGATATATTTCTATTATTTTGTTATGTTAAAAGCTTTGATTGCTTATGATATTTGAGTACTTGTTAGATTATGGGACAATTATTTTTTTCAAATGTTTTTTGTGCTCATGGTTAAGCTTCCACATATTAGTGTTTAGTCTATAGCTCAATAGTCATCCAGGCCAAAGGTTTTTCGAGTACTGACAATATTTAGAGAGTATACTCCGAGCATGACACTTGATGTCGAGGTTATAAGGTACTAGTTGTTCACCCTTACTACTAATATGTAGCATACACTAAACCTGCAACCTTTGAATTGGAAATAACAAATAAAAAGTAAAAAATAATTACAATTGACTTTATTCCTAAATGATATTTCCCCGCACTCCTGCAGTCAAAATTATATCTTGTAATAAAGTATAAAGAAATTATTGGTCAAATATAAAATTCACCTAGGTTGGAATTGATCCTACAAGAAATACAACCAGAAACCATGTCAACGAAACTTCAATCGAGATGAAACTTTCATAGACAACTACGGAGGGTACTACAATAGAAATCGGGGTCCAGATTGGGGGTGTAGCTATTTACACTTGTTTTTGAAGAGGGCTTTGTACTAACGATCAGCACTTTATCAAATACTTATTTGAATTAATTGTATTAACAATCAACAGTTTATGAATTAATTATGAGAATGGAAAAGGATTGTGTTCTCCATAATTTCATAAATCAGCAAGTATAGGATATTAGTGAAATTTTGGTGCTTAACATACAAAATAATAAGTTCAACACATCCAAATGTTACTCAATCCTGTTCAGATGAATGTCGCTCCAAATACTTTTCGGTCTTCGAGTGTTTTCTTTATTTTGGATTAACTTTAACTTTATTTTTAATTACATTTCATATTATATGCGCAAGTTAAGAATTTCAGCAAGTTATAATATTTGCAATCTTTACTGAGCAATTATTTTGAAAAGAATCACAATACATGCATGTACATTATTCAAGAATTACATTTTATATAATTTACTTGGTTAATTCATCATAGTTCTCATAATACTAGTCATACTATTTAGCTACTCTTCTTTAGTATAATATGATAAACAAATTATGATCAGAAATATAATTATGAACTTAGGAGAAAAATAATCAAAATTCAAAAACATGAATTATCAATACGCAATCAAAACTCATTAAAATCAATATATTTAAAGGTCAACCAAAATTAATGTAAATTATATCTTAAATGAACTAGGAAACCAGGCCTATCAGCATTATATTATAGAGCTTATATAGAATAAATAACAACAATAACATATCCAGTGAAATCCCACAAGTGGGGTCTGGGGATGGTATAATGTACATAGACCTTACCACTACTTCATAGAAGTAGAGAGACTGCTTCCTGGGAACACTCATCTCAAAACCCATAAGCAGAAAGAACTAGATATGAAAAAAGGAAAGGGAACAGAAAGAGCGACTAATAATGAATAGCACATGGCAGTATGTAAATATGATAAAACTAACACATAATACGACAGATAATGAGAACTCATGATTAAAAAAAAAAAAAGGCCCTCCACCTAACCCTACTATACCCCAAGTCCATGCATCCACCTAACCCTACCAATTAGCCTACTACTCTAATTCGCGACCTCCACTTCTTTCTATCTAAGGTCATGTCCTCAGTAAGATCAAGTTCCATCATATCATGTCTAATCACCTCCCCCCAGTACTTCTTCGGTCTACCTCTATCCCTCCGTGTAGCTCCCAAAATCAACCTCTCACTCCTCCTAACAGGAGCATCGATACTCCTTCTTTGCACATGTCCAAACTATCGTAGTCTCACTTCCCTCATCTTTTCGGCCATCGAGGCCACCTCTAGCTTCTCCCGAATGGTCTCATTCCTAACCTTGTCACTCCTGGTGTGAACACATATCCATCCCAGCATCTCTGCGACATGCATCTTCTGAATATGTGCATTTTTAATTAGCCAACACTCTACCCCACACAGCAACAATGGTCTAACCACCACTCTGTAAGACTTACCTTTGAAGTTTAGGTGGTATCTTCTTGTCACAAAATACTCCAGAGGCAAAGCCTCCATTTAGTCCATGCTGCCCCAATACGATGTGTGACATCATCGTCGATATCGCCACTACTCTGGATGATGGACCCCAGATACTTAAAGTTTTTCCTCTTAGGGATAGGTTGAGTGGAAAACCTCACATCAAAGTTTGCTTCATCCCTCTCAACATTGAATTTGGACTCCAAGTATTCAGTTTTGGTCTTATTTGAATCCTTTGCACTCCAAGGCGTGTCTCTAGGCCTCCAACCTATCATTAACTTTAGTCCTAGTCTCATCAATCAGTACTATGTCATCTGCAAATAGCATACACCATGGTACGTCCTCCTGGATAGATCGCGTTAGCTCATCCATCACCAAGGCAAATAAGAAAGGGCTCAACACAGATCCTTGATGGAGTCCCATCTTAACAGGAAAATACTCTGAGTCTCCTCCCGCCGTTCTTACCCGAGTTTTGGCTCCATCGTACATGTCCTTAATCGCCCTGATATATGCCATTGGGACACCTTTCACCTCTAGACACCTCCATAAGACATCCGTTGGGACTTTGTCATATGCCTTCTCGAGATCAATGAATACCATATGAAGATCCATCTTTCTTTCCCTATATTTCTCCACTAACCTCCAAACAAGATGACTTGCTTCAGTAGTCGACCGTCTTGGCATGAATCCAAACTAATTCTCTGAGATAGATACTACTCTTCGGACCCTCATCTCTACTACTCTCTACCAGACCTTCATAGTGTAGTACTCTATGAACTTTCATAGCTCATGCCTAATGGATACTTGCCTCATTTTTCACTATTTTCCTTTCAAAATATGTCTTTTTTATATGAACACACATCATATCTACACAAACTTACTAAAGAACGCATAAACTTTCTATCTTTTAAACATCTAAAGTGGAAAAAAAAAACCCGGCATATCAACAAGTGTAATAACCCTGAAGGTCATTTTTTAGAAATTACTATTTTGTCTCTTTCTTCAGTTGTTTCGAGTCAGGTTTGATCAGTGTTGGACTTAGTATTTTGATCAGTGTTGAACTTAGTGTTGAAATTTTATTGAAAAGTTGTGAAATTTAGTGATTTTGAGTTTTAAAGGCTTAAGGTGTTCAATTTTTAATCGTAACAAGTCAGAAATTTTCTTTATTATTTTTACTTTTAAAATGTTACTGGTTATTCTTAGTTGTTATCATTATAGGTAACATGTTGTATGAAAAATTCTTATAGTGAGGCTGATTCCTCAGAAGTTGAAGAAAACATTAGCCTATTTTAATTAGAACCAAAAGGGTTTCTTTATCAAAATCTAAAAGAGTAAGCTGCATTACAAGCACAACAAAATCAGAAGTAGTAGAGACAAGACTAGAAAGAGGATAAAGGTGAATTTACCCACAACTTAAATTAATGACCTCAAATGAATAATGTATTGAGTATTTAAAAAGAAAAATGGGTCAAGCTATTGAGGCCCCAAACACTATACTCCAAATCCCAGTGATAGAGAGTTGATTAATACAAGACATGAGAAATAGTGATAGAAACACTTGAGCACTAAGGTACAAATAATAGAAGAAATTGTAAAGAAGCCTACACCAAATGTTTCTAGACCAGCTCATCCATTCCCATACAGGATGAATAAGGCATCTTTCTTGAAATTTTAAAATTTCTCTTGTTAATATATTAGATGGCATCCCCTAGATATAATTTCCAACAAGAATAGATTGACAAAGAATGCTATAGCAGTAATGACTCTCCCCCAATATAAAAGTGTTGATTGTATATAAAGTAGAAAGCTACCATATCCTCTATATAGATATAGCCATAGTGAAAGTTAACAACAACATCATACCTAGTGTAATCCCACAAGTGAGGTCTGGGGAGAGTTAAATGTACGCAAACCTTACCACTACCTCACAGAGGTAGAGAGGTTGTTTCCTGGGAGCCCTCGAGCCATAGTGAATGTTAAGGATGAAAATTCTAATATCACTACTCCCATTGCAAAATAAAATCAACAGAGACCCTTGGAAAATCTATTCTCTCCAACATTTCAAAAATTTCTTGAATGTGTGTGCAAAGCATAGGATTTCATCCATGTCTAATAAAGAGTTAAAGCTGAGAATGTCCATGCATTCCCCTGCAAGTGAAGCTAAGCTTTGGTACCAAGTGTTATCATTGACTCAAGTCGATAATGCATATATTCATCTATGAGTGGAGTTATATAGCATAGTGGGAGCTTTAGTACACTGAATTTTCCCCCTTTAGAGCGGAGTTATATAGCAAGACAGACACAAACTATCAACAAAATTACATATTTTAGACCGTTTGAAGGAGAGAATTTATTTTTTACTTACTTTTTGTCAATCTATTACTTTTTCTTTTTAGAATAATCTGTCAACTATAAATACTACTTCTTCTTCCTTTTCTAATCATCCTTTTTTCTTTTATTATGAGAAATTCGAGTTAATATTTTTACATGATTTAAATATTTACAATAATTTTTTTATGTAAACAATTTTAATAGTAAAACATGACATATTTGTTTTTTTTCTTGTTGTTGTTGTAATTTGTATTCAAAAGTATATCATGTAAAACCCACCAAAAAGGCTATGCCGTAAGGCAATGGCACTTTCCGAAAAGGTCATGCTATACGGATAGTGTTTGGTCTACCTTGATAAAGTAGACTGCTCCTAGTCCGATGTGGAGCGAATATTGGAATTCCAAGTAGTAGCTCCCTTGGTCTTACATGCAGTTATATTCCCTTTCCACTATGCATATGATGTCATGTAATTCGATTATTCTTCATGCATGTTCAACTAAGCATTTTCCACTCATGATATATTGAGCCTATATCCATTATTTATGATTATGCATATTGTGTAATTATGTCTTATGTTCTTTGTTGCATTTGCACCCTACATACTTAATACATTTCAAGTACTAACACATACTTTTTGCCTATATCATGTAAACATGTAGGATCCGGAGCACCTTTTCATCCTCTTCTTCCACGTGGCTAGACGGTTCGAGTGAAGATTTGCTATTGGTAAGTCCTACACTTCCGGGGACAATATCCATTTACTTTTATGCTTTTATTTAGACTTGTCTATTTTGAATACTATCTTTTGAGGTGAGCTCGGGAGATATCTTGGCCCCCGTTCTATTCATGATTAGAGGTATTGTTGGATACGATGATGCTATATACATATTGTTAAGTACATGGTGTTTTAATGTTTTGATAATTAACAAACTAATTCAAGGACCAGGTAGACAATTGGACTAATTTGTTGAAGTTGAACGTGGGATACAACTGTGAAACCTACTGTGTTTGGTGAAATGTCTATCAGAAGTGTACTGAAGGACCAATTGTCTAGGCATTGTACCGACAACAGTATAAAAGAAGCTTGTCCAAGGAATAAACTCAAGTTTTCAAGCATAATTTATATTGAATATTCTTGTGTTGAAAAGTTCTTCCTTGGCTCCTTGTGCAAGAAAATATAGTTGCTCCAGATAAGGGACCTTATAAAAGGCTTCTATAGTTCTCTAGTTTGATAATAATTGTGCTGTATTCTAAAGTGTAAGATCACACCTAAGCTATAAAGGTACGTGATCAGTGTTGTACTATTATTTTGAGCATTGTATGCCTCGTAAACAGTGTGTAAGTCTCAAGGCTTGGTTGTGTTTTAGTCTTACTTCGCAAGGGTTGAGAGTTTAGACTAAGGTAGGTTTTTGTTGCTCATTGCTTGTGCTTAGGGTGCAAGTAGTTTTGGTGGGAAAGTAGAGAAATAACATATGCATTGTATTTCTTTATTTTGCTCATTAGTGGATTTGGTTTTAGGAAATCCTATGATGACAGGTCGTGATTGTTCCTCCCTTGAGCAAGGAGTGTTTCCACATAAAATCCTTACGCATTTGTTTCCTGTTATTTACTTTCTCTTAGTATTTACTTATAGTGTTTCGAGGGGCCAGATCCCTTACTAGGCTAGCAACATATTAACTCATCATATATGAGTTTGACTCTTTATGTTTATGTAATTATGGAAGAATGCCCTTAGTCCCATGCTCCCTTCTATGAGTTGTTATTCGTTGAAGAGGTGATAAAAGTCCTAAGTCCCCATTTATCCCCATAAGGTAAGTCCTACTTAGCCGCCTCTTAGACTTACTTACTATGTGATTCATCCCAATCAGTTTCCCGATAACATCCCCATAGTGTAAGTCCAAAGTCTCACTTCCCCTAGAATTATTTGCTACTTATTATTTGGCTATTTATGCTTTTGCAACTAAGGATGTGTTATGCATGCTTAAAAAGGCTTATTTGGAGCCCCTTCAGGTTTCCCATTCATCATGTCACATCCTGGCCCTAGGCTTAGGTCATGAAAAGCTTGGTATTAGAGCACTAGGTTTATAAATGGTCCTCATAAATCCAACACACTACATCAAGTAGAGTCTTATTCATGGTTGTGAAACTCGCCACAACTATGAATGAGAGGCTATGAGGCATTTTAGTTAATGGTTCACTTATTCATACTCTATGTTGTCCTTTAGATTTGAAATAAGGTTTCCTATCTCTAATATTGCTCTTTTAGATTATGCCACCAAGACAAATTGCACAAAGAGCTCCAACCCTCGAGGGTGAACTAGCCCCTCTGTCCCCACAAGTTCCTCAAGTAGAAGAAGGAGTCACCCACGCCTTGTACCAGAATGTGGTCACTCTTTTGGAAAGGGCCATGGACAATCAAGGAGTTCAAGCTCCTCATGCTCCTACCCCAACTTCAAGAATAAGCGATTTCACAAGCATGAATCCCCTAGAGTTCTATGGTTCAAATATAAAAGAAGACCTCCAAGAGTTCATCGATGAAGTGTACAAATTCTTGGCTATCATGGGGGTAAGTTTGGAGGTGAAATCAAAACTAGCAGCCTACCAACTCAAGGGCCTTGCTCAAACATGGTATAGCCAATGGAAGATGGAGAGGGTAAATGATGAGCCCATTTCTTGGGAAGCGTTCAAAGTTGTTTTTCTTGATTGCTTCTTCCCAATTAAGCTAAGGAAAGAAAAGATCACGGAGTTCATGAACCACAAGCAAGGTTCTATGAGTGTTGGGGAGTATTCTCTAAAGTTCAACAATCTCTCAAAGTATGCTCCTCACTTGGTCACCGATGCTAAGACAAGAATGCATAATTTTATTTCGAGTTCTCCAACTTGTTCAATAAAGAGTGTCATACCATCATGCATATCGAGAATATGGATATCTCTTATCTTATGACATATGCTGAGCAATTTGAGGGGAAGAAGCTTAGGAAGAGAAGGATGGGGGAGTCCAAGAGGTCTCAATTTAAAAGAGGCTTTCAAGGCACAAAGGATGGTCATTTTCAACAAGGACACAAATTTCAAAGCAAGGGTCCTCCAACGCCCAAGGCCTAAGATTTGCTAACGATAGAGCTTCCAACCCTAAGGCTTAAGGCGACAATGATGGGATGACTCTTCTGAGGTGCCCAAAATACGAAAGGAATCATAGTGGTGCATGTTTGAGGAACACGAGCGCTTGCTTTGGGTGTGGTAAAATGGGCCACAAGATTGTGGATTGCCCCACCAAAGGTAGAGATGGTCATCCTCATGGATAAGGTGCTTATGGTGATCAAAGGGCACAAGGTGGCGAATAAGAGGTGCTCCTCAACATAACTAGTTTTATGCTCTTCAAGAGAGACAAGGGGTTATTGAGGCCCCCGACATTGTTACCGATATGTTAAAGATCTACAATCTTGATGTGTATGCTTTATTGAATTGGAGTACCGCTCTTTCCTTCGTTACTCCTTTTATTTCTAATAGGCTCCATGTATATCTCGAATTATTATGTGAACCTTTTGAGGTGTCTACCCCCATCGGTGAGTCCATTCTTGCTAAAAGAGTTTATAGGTGATATCCTCTGTGTATATTGCATAAAGTTTTGTCTTTTGATATTGTTGAGCTAGACATGGTAGATTTTGACATCATTCTTGGAAGGGATTGGTTACATATATATCATGCTACTATTTATTGTAGGACTCATAAGGTTAGATTCCAATTCCCCAATAAACCCGTCCTTGAGTGGGAAGGTCGTGAATTGGTGGTCAAGGGTAGGTTCATCTATTTTCTGAAGACTCAAAAGTTGATTTCCAAAGGTTGCATTTACTATCTTGTTCGGGTTATGGAGGTCGAGTCAAAGGTCCCTTTTATTGAGTCAGTTCCAGTGGTCAATGAATTCCTTCACGTCTTTTTTGATGAACTTCCCGGTATTCCTCTTGAAGGGGAAATAAACTTTGGTATAGACCTTCTCCATGACACATAACCCATTTATATTCCCTCTTGCTGAATGGCCCCAGCAGAGTTGAAAGAGTTGAAGGACCAATTGAAAGACTTATTAGACAAGAGATTTGTAAGGCCTAGTAAGTCCCCTTGGGGTGCACTGGTGTTGTTTGTGAGGAAGAAGGATGGTTCACTTAGAATATGTAGCAATTACTAGTAGTTCAATAAGGTCACCATGAAGAACAAGTATCATTTGCCAAGAATAGATAACCTATTTGATCAACTACAAGGGGCTAGCCACTTCTCAAAGATTGGCCTTTGGTCCGAGTGCTATCAATCGAGGGTACGAGAGTGTGATATTTCCAAAATGGCTTTTAGGACAAGATATGGGCATTTTGAATTTGAGATGATGTCTTCATCCTAACCAATGCTCACAGACGATATTTTAATTTATTTTCACAGTAAAAAGGAGTATGCCAAGCATCTAAGAGTAGTGTTGCAGACATTTAGGGAAAAAAAGGCTATTTGCCATGTTTGACAAGTATGAGTTTTGGTTAAAGGAAGTTGCATTTTTAGGGAATGTGGTGTCGGGCGAAGTGATCAAAGTAGACTCAAAGAAGACAAAGGTGATAAGAAATTGGCCTAGACCCTTGATTCCAATGGATATTAGGATTTTTTGTGCTTGGCGGGTTATTACCAAAGGTTAGTGAATGGTTTCTCTTCGATTATCTCTCCTTTGACAAAATTGACTCAATAGAAAGTGAAATTTGGATGGACCGACAAGTATGAAAGGAGTTTTTGAACTATGAAAGATAAGCTTATGTCCCCTCCTATTTTGGCTCTATCAAAAGGGTTAGAAGGTGTTTTCATGTATTTTGATGCTTCAAGAATCATTTTGGGGTGTGTTTTGATGAAAGATGGCAAAATCATTGTCTATGCTTCTAGGAAACTAAAGGTATATGAGCATAATTATCCTACACAAGATCTTGAGTTAGTTGTCGTTGTATTTTCTTTGAAAATATGGAATCACTACCTGTGCAGGGTTCATGTAGATGTATTTACCCACTGCAAAAGTCTCAAATATGTGTTCACCTAAAGAGACCTTAATTTGAGGCAAAGAAGGTGGTTGGAATTACTTAAGGATTATGACATGAGTGTGCACTATCATCCTGGTAAGCTAATGTTGTGGCCGATGCCCTAAGTTGGGTGTTCATGGAGAGTGTGGCTCATGTTGATGATAGCAAGAAAGAATTGGCAGAGGAAATCCATCGGTTGGCTAGGTTAGGGGTTAGATTGAGTGAAGTTGAAAATGGTGGTGTGGTGGTGGTAAGTGGTTCTAAATCTTCCTTAATCGAAGAGGTCATATCCAAACAAGACCTTGACCCTACATTGTTTGAATTGAAAGCTTTGGTAAAGGATGACAGGTGGAAGTTTTCTCCCAAGGGGGAGATAGGTACCAAGGTAGGTTATGTGTGCCCGATATAGATGAGTTGAAGATTTTTGATCTTGAAAGAGGCACATAATTCATCTTATTCTACTCACTCGGGTTCCACCAAAATGTATAAAGATTTGAGGGAAGCGTATTTGTGGGGTGGTATGAAGAAGGATATTGCCAAATTTGTAGACAGTTGCTATAATTGCCAACATGTCTAGACCGAATATAAAAGGTTGGGAGGCCTAGCACAATATATTGAGATTACTATTTGGAAGTGGGAAGAGATCAACATGGGGACTTTGTGATTAGTTTGCCAAAGGCTAGGAGGCGTTTTGACTCCATATGGGTTATTGTTGGTAGAATGACAAAATCGGCTCGTTTTCTACCGGTTTAGACAACCTATGGTGTTGAAGAAAATGCTAAGTTATATATTCATGACTTGGTAAAATTATATGGGGTACCATTAGCTATTATCTCAGATCATGGTGCTCAATTCACATTGCACTCTTGGAGGACTTTCCAAAAAGGCCTTGGCACTAAAGTTAAGCTCAGCACGACTTTCACCCTCAAACAGATGGCCAAGCCGAGAGGACCATTCGAACTCTTAAGGATATGCTTAGGGCTTGTGACTTGGAGCTTAAGGGTAATTTTGGGGCAAACATCTTCCACTCATCGAATTTGCTTATAACAATAGCTATCAATAGCATCAAAATGACTCCCTTTAAAGCTCTTTACAATAGGTGTCATAAATCCCAGTTGGTTGATTTGAAGTGGGGGAGATGGCTTTGTTGGGTTCGGATCTAGTTATAAAAGCTTTGGAAAAGGTGAGGATGATAAGGGAGAGATTGAAGGCCGCTCAGAGTCGTCAAAAGTCCTATGCCAATACTATAAGGAGAGATCCTGAATTTGAAGTTGGTGATAGGGTGCACTTGAAGGTTTTACCAATGAAGGGCAGGTTCGTTTTGGAAAGAAAGAGAAATTGAGCCCTAGATATATTGAGCATGAACTAGTAAATTGTTATTATTTCTATGTATGTGTGTGTATGTGTGTGTGTGTGTGTGTGTGTGTGTGGTTTGCTATGTTATAATTACCTATATATATTTCACTTATTAGAATAGTCGCGTGATCTTACTAGTACGCTGTTGTTGTATGTATTGGTACAACATTTGCTCTTTGTTTGTTGAGTGCAGGTAGAGGTGGCAAATGGGTGAATTGAATTGGATTTGGATGGATTGAATATGGATTGAGCCAAAATAGATTGGATCACAATACATCCATATATAATGTGGGTAAATTGGATTTGGTCAAATATGATTTGGATAAGAATAGTCCAACCCACTTTATTCTCTTGAACTAAAAAAAGATTAAATCAAAGCTCGATTATTAATGTTCAATCCTAATCACCCCAACTATCAAGCCCAAAGTCCCATTAAGACAGATTGGGACCCGTTATCTACAAGGCTCGGGAGAACCAACATATAACCATGCACTTGCTGTGAACATTATAAGGGGTTTCTGTATTAATCATGCATTCAAAAAGGTAGACAATAATAACAAACCAAAAGGAAATGCATGACTAGGCCGATGGAGCCAAAATGTCTAAAGCACGAGACATGACAACAATTTAATTTACATAGTCTACAAAGCCTCTAGATAAGGAAAAATATCAAATAAGGGTCAAAACAGGCCCTACCTCCTGACTAACTATAAATACAAAAATATAAGCTCTAGACATACAAAGCCATGAAGCAACCTGGAGCTTACTAACAAAAGCTGGATATTTTGTACTCCTACTGCGAGATCTATTAGCGCATGTACCTGCAACATGAAATGCATGTCCCTTGTAAGAGACATTGGTACGAGATAATGTACTGAATATGTAAGGCACGAAATATTGTATGTGAAGTAACAACTCAACTAAAATCACGCACTGGTGTAAGAATAAGAGACCACCTTTAGTAACACTGTGGGATCATCTACTTTATGTCCTTTTTATTACTTTATCTTTGTTTATTGTATAATCTGTATAACATATAATACAAATGACCAGCTGATCAGTGGTAAATCAATATCGAGATGACCCACGATAGGCTTTCCTTTCACCCCTAGAATACCCCCCTCCCCACAAAATGGGATCAGCCCATACTAAGTGATTCTTCCACCCCTAGGCTACCACCCATCAATAAGTAACATAACAATAACATACCCTAGTGCCTCAAAAGGCTCTCGCTCATTGTGGGGTGAGGGGGGGTCGGATGTACGCAGCCTAACCCCTATGTTTAAAAACATAAAGCGGTTGTTTCTAGATGACCCA
>JAPFFP010112756.1:0-18469 GCA_026153255.1 Solanum medicagineum | reverse complement strand
GAGATTATATATTTGTTTCCTTCAACTTGTCACCACGATTCCGAGCTCATTTTTTCATCCGATTTAAGTGATTCAGAAAGCTATGTGACTCGATTTCTTCTAAGGAACGTCGTGGTGAAGTCAGAATTTTATTTTGGCATGCATATTAAGGTAAAATCATAGTTTCTTTTGTTGATTATATATCAAAATTGGTAAAAACCTTACATCGTGATATCTCTGTCATTTCTCAACGAAATTAAGTAAAATTTGTGTAAATTGTTCTATTTTCCAAAATGAACATTGTGACATTCTTGGATCTTATCAATTGGGCTGTAATTTTATGACATTTGACCAAGAAGTTATATAAGAGATATTTTCAATACGAAGTACCACTTTGTTTTTGACCGTTTCTCTGTCCGCTGAGGTTTGTTTTGGGCTTCATTTCTAGTTATGGACTTGGGGTGATGTAAGGATCATTTTGCAAGGATTGGTTTGATATTTTAAACGTGGGCCCTATTTCTTCCCATTTAGTTGTAAATGTTGTAATTTCACCTGTTTCTTGAGATAGTACAGACAAACTGATCGTGTTGACATCATGAATTATATTTTGACAGATGAGCAGCTTTAGGAAATTATTAGGAAGGGTAAGGCACAGGTGGGTTGACTCAAAGTTCGAGTCAGCATTTTTCAGGTAGGCTAGGCTTTCCTTAAACCTTAGATTGAATGAAGTATATGAATGTTGGGTCTGAAATATATGTGAGGTGCTAGTAGCATCGATTTTTCTTAGTGTTGTTATTGGGGAATTATAATTGGCATCATTGGCTGTGATGTACTATAAGCTCGATGCACGTATATGTGTATACTGGTATTGTTAAAGAGCTGGGGGGCCTTGTGATGCCATGTGTGAGCCAATGTTGTTGGTAGGTTTGCATTTTGATCAAACTCTTACCTATGAGAGTATGTTGCCTGACTTTGATATGATCTAGTGACTATGAGACCACTCGTTGATTCTCTCCATGTTGTGACTTGATTACCGGCATGTTATATTATTGTTGGGCCTTATTTTATCCTAATTATTGAGGTCTATGCTCTTGTGGGTTATTGTTAGCGACTGGTTTGGTTTCTTCTTACTTGAGATTGGGGGTGAGTTGTCATTATCTATGGGATGGTAGTAGTGTGGATTGTGCTGGATACCTAGTTTGAGAATGCCATTGCCCACGTTAACTATGGGCATGACATGACTTTGGAATTTCAGATCCAGATACACTGGCTGAATGAGATTGACTGACACCTCGATTCCTAAAATAATGCTCCCCGTGGTTGTTCGAGCACCGGAGACAATGACAAAGTATCTGAGTTCACTGGTTACACGCCCTGTGTTCCGAGTTATGGTAGTCACGCCTGAGCGCCGGGCTTTGGATGTCGATTCCTAGGATCGAGCAGCTTGATAGTTTGGGTCCAAGACCCTACTGATGCCATTTTAGGGGTGAGGCGCCATGTTGGATATTTTGAGCTGAGATACGCTATTTATGATATGGGGATTATTTCTTCCATGAGGACTACGTTCCACCATTACATTTATGGTCTGAACACTAGGCCATAGTTGACTGCTTGACCAGAAACCAGGTCGGAAGGCCCAGGGGTTAGTGTCCCCGGGTGATATTAGGGGTTCGACTCCTCGTGTGACACCACCTCAGATGGGTTGAGGACCCAGTTACTGATATGATGGTGGAGGCCGGTGGTCCAATTTTTTACTCATGGATTCACTCATCTTTTCACACCCTAATTGTACATGGTTATACCTTATGGGCTTATGGTGGCTCATGGGACGTTCAGGCTTAAACACTAGGGCCTTACACCCATGTACAATTGACCCTTATTCTGATGATGTGGAGAGATTGCCTTTATGATTGTTCTATAGGATTCTCATGATTATTTGTCGATTATATTGTTCGCAAGTGTACCTCCTGGGGTCATGGGGCCTCGGGTTGTATACAGGCATAGATAGTAGGGATTTGCACCCATGCACAGTACTGTACTTCGGTTTTGGTGACAGTTGTGATATAGTTTCACTCAGTTTTTGTCAGATAATATGTTCTTACGCTTTCATGGCAGGTTGAGTTGATATTATGGGGTGATATACTGGGTTTAATACTTTTAGTTTCATTTGGGAATCCTTATGCATTTATTTCACTAAGTCGGCCGATGATGCCTACTAGGTGCCTTATTTTTCTACTCACCCCTACTTATGCATCTTCCCATGGTACAAGTCTAGGTTCTAGTCGGGGGTGCTGATTGCTAGAGCTCCGAGAGCACAAGAGACTTCGTTAGGTGAGCATCGGTAGCTCCAGCATTGTCATAGTCTCCTTCTTCTGCTGGTCGTCTTTTGTTCTAGACTCTAGCCTTGTATAATAGCACTATGTAGTTTTTCGGAGCACTCTTGGGTTGTATTGATACCATTTATTATGTTTTTTGCTCTATGTATTCCTTCGTTACTGTGATTATGTACAGCTGACTACTAGATTCTGGGTGGAATCCTATTATTATGCTTTTATTCAGTTATTTGGACTGGACTAGATTCGAGGATAGGTACCCTCGGGTTGTGTTCTTGGCATGCCTGTAGGTGGGACCTAGCATGCGCTATCATGACCAGAATCAGGTCGTGACAAGTTGGTATCAGAGCCTAATGTTCACTAGCCTCAATTGTACAGATCACCGTGTAGTAGACTCCCGTGGATGGAAGCGGAGACGCTCATGTCTTATCTTTAGGAGGCTACCAGATGTTTAGGAACCTTCCTGTATTGATTCATGTTTTGCGTCTCATCAATAGTTTCTCACTATTTGGAATCTTACTTGAGTTGTTCTTCGTAGGTATCCTCTTCAAGATAGTGGTTGGGGCCAGCATAGGGCTGCACCGCGATTCCTAATTAGAGAGCAAACCCTCTAGCTCGAGGAGCAGATACTATATGCCCCATCTCAGCCCCAGCCAAATAGCTCCTCGATCCACGCCAGAGGTGCTGACGATTCTTGGACAGATCCTGGCTATGCTCAGTGCCCTACAGCAGGGTGCGGTGCCAGCTCTAACTCCTCTAGTTCAAGAGTGAGCAGAGCTCATTTCTCTAGAGGTCCCGGCCCAACCAGAGAGAGCAGTGCAGTATTAGGACCAGCGATTGCTCAAATACTTCCTGATATTGGCTCCACCAAGGTTTTTGAGGGCGTAGGGGAGGATGCTTAGGAGTTATTGACTGCCTATATGGAGTGGTTATAGACCCTGCGATTATTGGAGTCCCGGGGTGTGAAGTTTACTGCATATCAGCTTGATAGTACCTCCAAACAGTGGTGGCGGACTTACCGAGATACCAAACCAGTAAATGCTACACCATTGACTTGGACTGAGTCCGCATAGGCTTTCATGGACAGGTTTGTACACAGGAGCTTCAGAGACCATCATCAGGATCAATTTGTGCGATTGGAGTAGGGGCAGATGACAGTGTTCAAGTATGAGTTTAGATTTCAGGAGCTCTCCTGATATGCTACAACTATATTGCCTTCCCAAGAGGAGAGGATTCATTATTTTGTACGAGGGTTGAGGCCCCAGTTAAGGATAGTCAGACACACACTAGTGACTTCAAGCCATTCATTTTTAGGCATATTGGACCATACTCTCTCATTAGAGCAGATTAGTCGTGACGCCTAAGGAGGCAGCGACAAGCCAACTAGACGAGGAGGAGAGTTTAGTGGCTCCCAGACCAGATCTAGAGTGTAGAGGGACAGGACTTCAAGGAGAGATTTTCAGGGTCAGACCAGCCGGCCATACCAGGCACAAGCTTCTGAGGGTGGCCATCAGGGCCCGGGTACTTCTAGCATGGGTGGTTCTTCATGTCACACTGGCCATAGATGGAGGCAGAGTGATTTGGGTTCTCAAGGATTAGTTAGGTCATCCTTTGTGGGTAGTTAGGCTTCTAGAACAGCTGAATTGGGGCATTACAATTGTGGTCGCAGAGAGGGTGCTACATCAGGTTGTTTTGGGTGCAGGGCCCTAGACCATTAGTTCAGCTCCCTTACTAGATTGCAGGGGCAAAGGACAAGATCATGGCCGCTAGAAAGATCAGTACAGGGACCAGCAGGGTTCTAGAGGGATCATTAGAGGTGGCAGAGTAGGGGTGATAGCGATGCTCGGGGAGGGGGAAGGTTAGAGCCACTTTTATGCTGCACTAACATGGGTCGAGGCTAAGGCTTCTGATGAGGCCATCACTGGTATGATTATTGTATGCCAGCAGCCAGCTTCAGTCATGTTTGACCCTGGATCAACATTTTCTTATGTTTCTATATATTATGGTTCTCAACTGAGTGTGACTCCCAAGCCACTTGCTTCCTTTATTTGGGTATCGAGCCCAATGGGGGATTTTTTTTTTTTGGTAGTTGAGCAAGGTTTCAGAGGTTGTATAGTTACTATTCAAGGTTTTGATGCATGGATGAACTTGATATTACTTGATATGTTAGATTTTGACCTTATACTGAGCATGGATTGGTTGACTCCATATCATGCTGTGTTAGATTATTATGCCAAGAAATTTACCTTGGCGATACAAGGGATGTCTACTGTGGTTTGGCAAGGGTCTATGACTCGAGTTTTGATCGGTATCATATCATATATTCAGGCTTAGAGATTGATTTATACAAGGTGTTCAACTTATCTAGCTTATGTACGAGATGTGTTAGCTGAGACTCATATTGTGGAGTCCGTGACAATTGTATATGAGTTTCCTGATGTGTTTCCAGCAGAATTGCCTAGGTTACCACTTGAGTAAGAGCTTGATTTTGCGATAGTCATTGAGCCGGGAATTAAGAAAATATCTATGCCTCCGTACAAGATGGTTCCTACAAAGCTCAAGGAGCTCAGTAGTCATCTTTAGGGTTTGCTAAATCTATAGTTTATTCGGTCGAGTGTTTCTCCTTGGGGAGCTCCTGCCTTGTTTGTGACAAAGAAGGACGGGACTCTTTGTATGTATATTGATTATCGGTAGCTCAATAAGGTGACGGTGAAAAACCATCACCCTCTATCGTGTATTGATGATTTATTTGACTAGTTGCAGGAGGCCTCAGTATTCTCTAAGATTTATCTGCGTTTGGGGTATGACCAACTGAGGGTTCGAGCAAAGGATGTCTAAAAGACTGCCTTTTAGACCCGTTATGGGCACTATGAGTTCCTAGTCATGTAATTTGGACTGACTGATGCCCCTACAACATTTATGTATTTGATGACTCGGATATTTCGGTCGTATCTGGACTCCTTCATAGTAGTTTTTATTGATGACAGTTTGGTGTATTCATATACCCGTAAAGTGATTTTTTGAGTAAAGTCCTAGTAAACAACCTCGGAATGGAACTCTAACCATTCCATTAGTTCCAGAATGGTCGAATTAGACTAGGACCATGTTCGGAGCAATGATATCGTGGATTGCAAATTTAGCCACCAGAACCGATTAATAGTTGACCCAGTCAATGCCCTTGGAAACCATGCCTTGAGTGAGAATTTTGATAGTGCGGTTAGCTCTAGAATGTCAATTTTGGTCTAGGTCAACCCTTCATTTGATACAAGGGACTTCCGGATTTGATTTGACCATCGAGGGCTTTCCGTTAAAAGTTACGTATAAAGAAGTAGGACCCTCACTTTATTGTTGGAAGCTCCATTGGAAATTCTGACTACACCATTGCATTTGGAATGTCAAAATCCATAGGGATACATAAGTCACTTGTAAAGATCTTAGACAAAACAAGTTCGAAACGATGAAAAAGGAGTGGAAGGTTTAATGCGGGAGGGGGTGACGTCAAAATTGGTGAAGACTCTACAAGGTGAATATATCGGTCATTTCTCAACGGAATTAGGTAAAAAAATTGTGTCTAAGTTGTTCTATTTTCCAAATAAAACATTGTGGCATGGTTGGTTCTTATTAATTTGACTGTATTTTTGTGAAATTTGATTGAGTTATGTAAGAGATATTTTCGATAAGAAATACCACTACGTTTTTTAATCATTTCTCTGCTTGCTGAGGCCTGTTTTGGGCTAAGCTTCTAGCTATGGACATGGGGTAGTGTAAGGATAATTTTACAAGGGTTGGTTTGACATTTTAGACCTGGTCCCTATTTTTCCCCATTTTAGTCAGAAATGATGTAATTTCACTCATTTCTTGAGATAGTACAGCCAAACTGATCGTGTTGAAATCATGAATTATATTTTGATAGTTGAGCAACTTCGGGAGACTCTCAGGAAGGGGAAGGCACAGATGAGTTGACTCGAAATTCGAGATGACATTTCCCAGGTAGACTGGGCCTTCCCTAAACCTTAGATTGAATGAAGTATAGGCATGTTGGGTCTGAAATGTATGTGAGATGCTAGTAGCGTCGATTTTGCATAGTGTTGTTATTGGGGAATTATAATCGGCATCATTGGTCGTGATGTACTATAATATCAACGTTAAAGAGTCGAGAGCCCTTGTGAGGGCCGTGTGTGGGCTGATGCTGTGGGAAGGTATGCATTTTTATCTATCTGTTACCTCTAGGTTTATGTTGCCTAACTTTGATACGTTTTGGAGATCGTGGGACCACTCGTTGATTCTTTCCATGTTGTGACATCGGTATGCTATATTGTTGTTGGACCTGATTTCATCCTAATTGTTGTGTCTATGCTCTTCTGGGTTATTTTTAGCGGCTGGGTTGGTTTCTGCTTAATTAAGATTGGGGGTGAGTGGTCATTATCCATTGGATAATAGTAGTGTGGATTGTGCTGGATACTTAGTTTGAGAATGTCGTTACCTACATTGACTCTGGGCACCACATGACTTTGAAATTCTGATTTCGGATACACTCGCGGAATGAGAGATTGATTGACACCTCGAGTCCTAAGATGATGCTCCCCATTGTTATTCGAGTAATGGGGCCACCCCTGAGTATCTGAGTTCACGAGTTATGTGCCACGTATTTCGAGTTCTGATGCTCGCGCCTGAGTGTCGCACTTTGAATGTCGATTCCTAGGATTGAGGACCTTGATAATTTTGGTTCAGGACCCTGCTGATTCCATTTTAGGGGCGGGCCCCGGTGATTGGTATTTTAGGCTGAGACACATTATTTCTGATAAGAGGATTCTTTCTTCCGGTGGGGATATGTCCCACCATTACATTTATGGTTAGACCACTTAGCCCTGTATCCACGGGTGATATTAGGGGTTCGAGTCCCCATATGACACTACTTCGGATGGTTCAAGGACCCAGTTACTGATGTGTGCTGGGGGCCGGGGGTCTGATTGTTTACTCAGGGAACCACTCACCTTATCACACCCTGGTTGTGCATGGGTGTACCATTTGGACTTATGGGGTTTCAGGGGCGTTCAGGCTTAGAGACTAGGGCCTTACACCCACGTACAATTGATCTTTGTTCTGATGATATGGAAAGATGGCCTTTGTGATTGTTCTATGGGGTTTCAGTGATTATTTGTCGATTATATTGTGAGTGGGTGTACCTCCTAGGGTCATGGGGACCCGGGTGGCATACTGGCATAGATTGTATGGCGTCCAGGCATAGATAGTAGGGTTTTGCACCCGTGCACAGTACTGTACTTTGGTTTTGGTGACAATTGTGATATAGGTTCACTCAATTATCGTCAGATGATGTATTCTTGCACTGTCATGGCTATTTTATTTGATGTTATGGGGTAATATGATGGATTTACTACTTTAAGATAGATTTTGGCTTCCTTATGCATTTATTTCACTCAGACAGCCGATGATGCCTATAGGATCCCTTACTCTAGTACTCACCCCTGCTTCTACATATTCCCATGGTGCAGATCCAGGTTCTAGTCAGGGGTGCAGATCGATGGGGATTCGGGAGCACAGGAAACGTCTTTAGGTGAGCACCAGCAGCTCCAGCATTGTCATAGTCTCGTTCTTTTACTGGACGTCTTTTGTTCCACACTCTTTCCTTATATGGTAGCACTATGTAGATTGTAGGAGAAATCTTGGATTGTATTGCTACTTTATATTATGTTTTTTGCTATATGTATTCCTTCATTCTTGTGATTATGTACACTTGACTACCAGGTTCTAGGTGGAATCCTATTATTATGCTTTTATTCTGTTGTTTGGACTGGACTAAATGGTAGGACAGGTACTCTTGGGTTAGGTTTTAGGCTTGCCTGTAGGTGGGTCCTAGCAGGCGCCATCATGATCGAAATCAGGTCATGATAGCTTTGGAAAAGAATGGATGTGGTAATAAAGCAGAACCAAGTAAGAGTGAATGCAATGGTCCACCGACCCCCGTGTGCACCCATGTATGAGGAGCCATACTATGATGAGGACACTTGTTTTGTTAATAATCAGATGGGGGGTTTACGAACCAATACCCAAGGGTCCAATCAGGACTATTGGCGCCAAGTTCAAGGAAACCAAGGTTGGAACTTTCGCAGAGATGGAGCACACAGGGACAATCTTGGAGGTTATTATGATAGGAATAGGGGTCCATATGCAGATTGGGGCCGCAGAGAAGGCTTCAAAAATGGTCCTTATATGCTACCACACAATCGTGATGTAGGTACAGGCATTCTAGAATTGGGGAGATGTTCGATTACCTATTGAAGAAGGCTGAGACACAGGACCAGATCCTACCGGGCAAGAAAACGGAGATCTTTAGCATTAATCAGAAAATAGAGTCTCACTCTATGGCTATTAAACAGTAGGAACAATAGTTTTGTCAAGTGTCAACTTAATTGAATCAGCATCAGAGGGGTACACTACCTAGTAATACTGTGTGAAATTCGAAAAATGAAGGTCAATGTATGGTGGTCACCACTTGGGGTGGAAAGAGCACTGTTGACCCTCCTATGTCGATTGTGTAGAATATGTCCATGAGGAGATGTTGCAGCAAAGGATGCAAATGAAGGAGATAATCATGGAAAAGATGTGGTGAGCGAAGCAATTCAGGCACCACAGTGGTTTAAGCCCGTTCCTAGTCCTCTTCCTCCCTTCCCTCAGAGACTCAAAAAGAGGGAGGAGTAAGGCAAGTTTAAGTACTTTTCTCTTCATGCTAAAGCAGCTATCTATCAACATTCCTCTCATCGAGGCTTTGGAGAAAATGTCGGGCTATGCGAAGTATATGAAGCACTTGGTCACCAAAAAGCACACTGTGAGTCAGGATCTTTCTAAAGAGTTTCAACATTGCAGTGCTATCACTACGAATTCCTTGGTTCTAAAGTGTGAAGATCCATGTGCTTTCACTATACCTTGAACTACAGGAGATGTGGAGTGCGCAAGGGCACTATGTGATTTAGGTGCCAGTATCAATTTGATGCCCCTTGTGGTATACAAGAAGCTTGGGTTGAAAGCCCCTACTCCAACTAGCATGCAACTACTGATGTCAGATCAAATAGTGAAGAAGCCTATGGAGATACTCTATGGTGTGCTAGTTAAAATGGAAAAATTCATATTCCCTACAAACTTTGTGATTTTACATTAGAATTTGACTTCGATGTCCCAATCCTCTTGGGAAGACCATTCCTAGCCACTGGGTGAGCCCTAGTGGATATGGAAGTCTGTTAACTCAAGTTTATATTGAATGACGAAGAAGTTATCTTAGATATCTGTCAGTCTATGAAGCATCCAGATGAGCTGAAGAGTGAAGTCTGGGCATTTGGTGAAGTCTAAGTAACCAATTTGCCTAAGTCGTGCTGCAATAATAAATCAGGCACTACAAGGGAGGCAACCCAAGGTTTTTTGATGTAATAGTGTAGTTATAGATTTATTTTCAATTTTTTGGATTCATAAATAGTTTATTTTCATGCATTTAATTGTAACTATGGACAATGGGTTGGTTGCATATAGGGTAATAGTGTTATGAAGAGTGTGCAGGTACAGGACTAAGTCAGTCATGCTAGCTGAGGAAGTGCATCAGATGGAGTTTCTATGACTTGATCTATGAGTCGTAAAACACTTTACGACCCTTACCCCATCTCGTAGAGATTTTCAGTAAGTAGGAAAAGTATGCACTCTAATCCACGAGCCAACTTTACGATTCGTAGAGCAAGCTGCTAGTCGTGAATGGGGCTTGTGGAACCCAGGTAAGTTTTCTAAACTGTTCTAAGTATGGAGGGTTATAGGAAACCATGATCTACAAGCATTACAACCATCTAAAACTCGTAATCAGGGTTTCGTAAACCCAGGCCAAGTAAATTTTCAGTTGACCCGGTAAAGTACAAATAGAGTGGTCAAATAATTTGACCCTACATTTGACAGAAAATTACAAAATCTACCCAACCTACCCCATACCCTATAATTTTTGACCACCGTCAACCTATTTTCTAGTGAGAATTTTGGCAACCTAGGGTTTTGTGCCTACCCATCTCTCTCATCTTCTTCAAGTTACATCTCAAATCTTGGTGAGTTTTCGGTTTAATTAAAGCCCTTCATTTTCCTTGTTTACTTGATTGATATGGAAATTATGTGGGGCATGATGTATAGACATAAAACCTACGTTTTTAATTGAATTTGTGATTATGTGTAATTAGGTTGCCCATGCGTCATTATTGTTTAAGTGTGGAATTGGGCATATATGATTTGGGTTTGTTGTTTGTGCCTATTGAGTCACCCACCATATATGATTGAATGATTTTGAATGAGATTGAATTATTTGTGCTTGTGGAATTGGTGGGTGAGGATATAGATATATTAGTTTGTGCTAAGTAATTAGAGTGGTCAGACTTTTAGGATAATTTGTGCTAAATCTCTATCGATGAGGTGTGTATGTCTTGTAGAACATGTTGGGGGTAGGGTTGTATTATTGAAGTCATGTGGGTGTTTGTGTTCTTCCTTCGATGTTGAAAATTAGTTGGTTGAAAATGCCTTTTGGGTCGATGTGATGGACTTAGAAACTCAGGTAACTAAGATTTCTGGTCCACGAGTGGGTCTTACGGCCCATAGATCAACCTACGAGTCATAATTTCCCCTCCTGCAAAATTCCAAAAACTTGATATTTCTGAGGATCCATTAGACAAGACCTTCTACGAGTCATAAATCATTTTACGACTCATAGATAGGTCTCGTAAACCCCTCCCTGAATTTGATTACTCACTGGAACTCTCTACTACCCCAGTCTACGACTCGTAAACTACTTTACGAGTTATACCTAGACTCGTAGACTTCTCCAGTAATAAAAATTTTATTGAACCACTGCTTTGAGAAGGCTATTTACGACTCGTAGTACACACTATGACCCGTAAAAATGGTTTCGTAAAACCCTTCTGCAACTGTACTCAGATGAATTGTAACATTTAAATTCTTGATTTGTAGGCTAATTATGGGGTGTGTGTGTTCATGTTTCAGGTACTACGGCCCCTACAGCTAAACATGATGCAATTCTAGCCATATGGAAGAGGCTTAAGGATGAACCTTCGGATGTTGAGCCTTCAGATATGGAGTAGACCCCGCAGTTTAGCGGTTCACTAGAGGTCCTAGGTGTCAGACTGGACCCCCAGGCTGCTCGACCACAGACCAGAGCTACTGCTAGAGCTGGGCAGACTCAAGCTCTGGTTGTTATACCTCCCCAATCTGAGGAGGGACCCAGTGATGGGAGCAACATGCCACAAATGACTATATCGTGAGAGGAATCCAGTTTTGAGAAGGGCTCTGAGGATAGATTATATCATCTGCACCGAACGCCCTCGCTAACCGGTAGTATGTCGAGGGCATCGAAGCGATATACTTGGAGGGCATGCAACCAAAAGAGAAGGGCAAGTTAACATGCTCTATCTTTGAGGAGCCCAGAGTTATTACAGATGGACTTAGTCGTTTCCACGGCCTCCAGGACACGATGATATAGTATGGGCTTTAGTGGCTGATAGATTCTCTTGGATGGTACACCCCGACTATGGTGAGGGAGTTCTATGCATCATATGCAACCACCATCTAGCTCAGTCTTCCCAAGGAGAAGAAACCCCTCGCTCATCCCGGATGACAGAGACGCGAGTGAGGGGTCGACAGGTAGACATATCAAAGGAGACCATCCGTCATATGCTATTTGGTCCTGAGTATCTTTCCCTCAGATCCACCGCAGTGTTCAATTGAAGGGTGGCGCAGACCAGGAACCTGCTAATTATAAAGGATCCTGAGCGAAGAGCCACATTAATAAGATGGGTGGCCAGGTATATTGTAGAGCACGGTTCGGAACCTGCTGGGTTCTCACTTATGTGGAGCCTATTGTCAAGGCTTCGCTCAGCCTTCCCGCAAAATTTTGGTAGGGTATTGTTCGTTCACATATCTGACTGACACTTGCAGATCACACTTTGACGCCAGAGTGTACAAATTTAATTGCCAGCATCTTAGCTGGCTATGACATTGATTGGGCCTGCCTCATTGCTAAGAAATACATGAGGTTGCATGGAAGAGAGCCACCTCCATCCTATTCCTCTTCTTGATCTATAGGCTCTACTTAGAGTCTAGGGTCAAGATTTTACACTAGCTAGACCGGATGATTGAGGCCCAGCACATTTTGGAGCCCAGCATAACCAAGGTCGATGAGAACCCCGTGGCACTCTGACAGTCACAGCCCCCACCTATGCCAAAGATGTTTACCCTAACGTTACCACCTGAGGGTTTTAAGATTGATACCACTGCTACTACAATGATAGGGCCCGCAGTATGATGCAGATGAGGAGTGGGGGCCCACTATTGTTGCTCCTGCACTAGAGGCCACTACTTCAAAGACTCCTACCGCGGGCATGATGTATGTGTCCATCGCTTCTATCCAGTCCATGGCGCAGAGTTAATGATATGCCAAGTCCCAATTAACTCAACTTATTCAATAGATCAGGCCATGAGTCCACCAGGCTATTTCGAACTCGGAGGGACGGATGCAGTCATTCACAGTCGCTACTATTCAGGACCATATTTCTACAGTGGATGCCTTCATTGATGCCTTCAAAGGAGAGGGTACATTAAGAAATTGGCCGAGGCCCAGACTTTAGACTTATCAGCCATAGACATGACAGCATCACTAGAGGCACCAGTCACACTACCAGAGACGATATCTTTGGTGCTGATATTTGTTTTTTTTTGCTCCTGACGAGCCTACCCGTTCTTCCCTCAAGAAGAGACCTTGCATGAATGAGGATCCAGCGGAGAGACATGTAGTGTGAGGAGGTCAGAGAAGAAGGATCTCGAGCTTGCCTTAAGGGAGTTAAGGCATGATAAGGAGATGATATGAGCTCAAGTGACGGAGAAGATGGGGGTGCTGGCCCCTCCAGACGAAGTACCACTGCTGAGCAGACCACCCCGCAAAAAGAAGGTGGCCAAACTCAGCCACAGACTGGTGCTTAGGTGCTCAGGTATGTTTTTGACCCCTTATGTTCTATTTTTGATTGATTTTGTGCGTTGGGGACAATGCACATCTTTTTCAACGGGGTGTGGGTAGTTATGGGCCTCAATGAAGACTGAATAGCGTATGGTCCATATGTACCCAAATTTGTGATCCCAAGGTTTTCTTGCCTGTGTTCTTTTTCCCTTTGGATATTTATTTTCTGTTGAACCAGCATGTTTAGGATGTTTAGATAATATTTGTAGTATATAGTACCAATACTTTTGGCATATAGCATGTTTTTGTGCTTTTGTTCGGAAAAATGATGCCCACCAAAAATTTTGACCAAGTAGTTAGATAGTAACCATGCATGTTTAGGTGTCTGACAATATCTGTTCTGATAAATGAGGGTATATTGATATAAAAAGCATGATTTGTGAGTCTTTTGTTGATGATATATGCAGTGCCATGTGAGTGTGAGCTATATTTGATAAATTCATGTATTTTTTGCTAATTTACAACTTGCTATGTTACCCTAAGTTAGATCGCAGATTAATTGGATTAGAAAAGGATCTTAGGCCATTGTTCTTAAATAGTTCACTTCAGTCGAAAATAACTAACCAAATTGATGATCTATCCCTTGTTCCTAATATTTGAGCCTAACATGTACCTATTCTTCCAAAACACCTGATTAACCCAGTCTTATCTAGTTAAAATTGCTAAATTTTGCCCTAGTTTTTCCTTGAACATTATGTACCTTGACTGAGGCAAAAAGCCTAAGTTGAGGCTGGCTACCAAAAATGGCCCTAGTTCGGAGGATAGATAGTGTGTGAGGGTGGCTAGCATAAGGGTAAAACACAAAAATTTGGAAGGTGAGTTACAAATACAAAGAAAAAGGAAAAATCATGTATTGGGTGCAAGAAAAATGAAAGATGCCTTAGATGTGAGCTAAAAAGCAAACTGAAGTGTAGAAACAAGGCAAAAAGCCGAAAAATGAAAAGGAAGCACCCAGAAAAGCTTGAAAGAGGAAAAAGGGAGAATAAGATAAAAATAGCTAAGTTGGTAGGCAAAGGTGTAGAAAAAAAACGCAGTTCAAGGAGAGCCTTTAGTCATTATTTTCCCAAAATATCATACCAAAGCCCCCTAAGCCTACTTTACAAGCCTATAAAGTCTTAGAATGATCCTAGTTCAATAAGTTGAAGGTCTTAGTCATGAGTATAGGGGAAAGCCTATGAGATCAGTCACTATGCATGAATATCTTTTGTGAGAGTGAGTGATTTTGCACAGTCCCAAGGATTAAACATGAAAATATCATTGAATGTCAGATATTGGACTTCTTTCTGTGAGGGCAGCTGCATTGCATTGTTAGCATTTGGCTTGTTCAGTGATTGTGGATAGTTGATAATCTCTTGCTTGTCATAGTTGTGTTGTCACATGCACCAGTTTGCATTGGTTTGCTAAATATGTATCTAATCCTGTTTTAAAAAGTTGGTGTGGCAATCTGAGTCTTAAATGTATGTGTGTATGCAGTTGATTTGAGGTTTGTGTGTTACTATGTTGTCTATATAGATTGAGTTTGTCAGTTGAGGACAAGCAACAATTTTAAGTTGAGGGTATTGATGTGCTGCCAAAATACAACACATTTGATGCTTAAAAATTAGGATTTTGTGTGTTCTCAATGCGACTTTTAGTTGTTTTTATATGTTTTTGTGTTTAGATTTGCAGGATTATAGGTTGGCCATTATTTGGTGAAAAATCATTGAAGTTGCTGATTTTTGTTGTTGTACGAGACCTTATACAAATCTAGAGCATTCTACGAGTCGTAAAGGTGTTTCGTGAAGAATTCTATTGAGGGGCCAAGTTTCTTACGTTAATTCTACGAACATGTAGACAAGTCATGGAGCATTGACTTTGGATTTTCTTGATCTTAATTAAATTATCTAAGTGTTTAATTATGTCTTCTCAATTCATAATCTTTTCGTCTACACATAGTATGAGTAGCTAAATCCACAACTAGGGTTGTGGGAACTATGAAGAACTAACAAAATAAAACCAGATAATTCATGATTCTTTGGAGGTGTATATGCATGTATTAGTTAACGCTCTTCACTTAGCATGTTTTCTGATGGTGGCCAACATTAGAACCCGCCTAGTGTTACTGACTGGACCAAGGTAGTAACGTATAGGAAAAGAGATTAATTAATGGGATTCGCTTGATGTATTCTCGTATAATCAACAAAACTGGGCTAAGGGGAGGTTGTACTGTGACTAATAAGTAATGGTTAGTAATGCATACTATGGAGATGGGCCGAGTCGCATAGTGAAATTCACCTCTAAACTTTGACCAAAGTACTTGGTGAACTTAAATTACCATCCTGCATGATATACACTAGACAAGAATTAGGTTATCCTGGGATACTGAGTTGGAGAATCATGGGAACATAATACCCTTGTTGCTCTCTATTATTGATTTTTCCCTCGTGATAGTTTATTTTTCTCATTGATTATTGTGACCCCCCCTTCTTTGGGGAATATAGTTGGTTAACTACTCGGATTTCATGTTGATGAATTTGTCTTGAGTATACGTATTCCCTATGGGTTCGACCCTAACCTTAGTTAGGTTTTCTTTTTCTAGAAAGCGACTGCTTTATCCTCTAAAAAGGAGGTGTAACTTGGGTGACAACACTGGTTTTATTACTGAGCAGGGTTCGGAACCTGCATGGGTCGCTACTCACTAGAGCTTATTGTCAAGGCTTCACTCAGTTTCCGCACCAAGTTTTGGTGGGGAGTTGTTCGTTCACGCATACGGCCTACACTTGTTGATAATACATTGATGCCTGAGCGTGTTGTTATGGTTGCCAGCATCTTAGTTGGCTACGATGTTGGCTGGACCTGCCTCATTGCTGGATAGATTCATAAGACCGCACTGAAGAGGTCCACCTCCATCCCATTCCTGTGCTTGATATACAAGCTCTGTCTAGAGTCGAGGGTGGATATTTTGCACCATCTAAACCAGCTTATTGAGGCCCAGCGCACATTGGATCCTAGCCTGATCAAGGCTGAATAGAACTTGGTGGCACTCCAGCGAGCACAGCCTCCACCTATGCCTGAGATGTCCGCCCCAGCGCCATCACGTGAGGGTTCACATACTGCCACCACCACTACTACTACTACTGAGGAGAGGCCCTCGCAGCTCGAGAGAGATAAGGAGAAGGTGCTACCTCTATTCTTACACCAGAGGCCATGACACCACAGGCTACTTCCGCGAGCATGGTATATATGGCCACCGCATCTATATAGGCCTTTACACGGAGGTTATCAAATGTTGAGTCACAGTTGACTTAGCTAGTTCATCAGATCAGGCCATGGGTCTACAAAGCCATTTCAGACTCTGAGGGTCGCATGCAGGCATTCACGGTCGCTACTATTTTGGACCGTATCTCTACTATGGATGCTCGGATTGACACCTTCGAGGACAGGGTACAACGGAGATTGAACGAGGCCTAACCATCAGATTTATCATCTATTTAGATGGAGATCCAGCAGCTCCAAGCTGACATAATAGCAGCACTTGCGGCAACAATTGCCTTACCAGTGACTACACATCTAGTGCCGGTGGTTGATCTATTTGCTCCTGACGAGCCTATTCAGTCTTCCCACAAGAAGAGACCTCGCATAGAGTATGATGATCCAGATGAGAGACGATAATGTGTGAGCCTTATAGAGGAGAAGGAGCTTGAATCTATCTTGAGGAGATCGAGATAGGAGGAGAGACGATAGGCTCAAGAGCATGAGATCATGAGGGGTGTTGGCCCCTCCATGTAGAGTACTATTGTTGACCAGACCATCCCACAGGAGGTGGGTGGCTGATACACCTAAATTTACACTCCAAAAGGAATAGTAAAGTGGTCATTGATCAAATATAGAACTCAACAAGAGTGTAGGTTGATCCCACAGGGAATGCATGAGAATAAATCTATTAGCACCCTTTCGAGATGTAATATTTATTCCTAAAATAAAAGTGCATAAAGTAAATGGGGAGGTTTCATGTTGTAAACTCAGTTACTACAATAAAGTAATGAAAATAGTGTAGTGATACTGGATTTCAAATGAATAATGAGAAGCTAGGATTGTGTTCCCCATGACATTCAATGTGACAGCCGAATTTATGTTGCAAACTCGTTCATGATTACATATACAAGATCAAACAAGTTATTTATTACCTAATTCACCTTTCGGTCCTTCTTAGATGCATTTCATACATCACCCTCTGGTCTCAGAACATATACATGTTTAACCCTTGTTGTGGATACCAGAATACTCTTCACCTTCCCGGTCTCAAGTACTTAGACTAGGTTAAAAACCCTGAATTTCTGTCATAGAATCCTATTCTTAGTCACTACATCCTTTCCGGGCATGTAACGAATACAGGCTTACCCTAATGCATAGACTCATTAGGTAAGAAGTTAAAGTGAATAATAATACGATATATACGATAATCAATCCCAAGATTCACCCGAAATTCGTCTATCTTATTGGTTTGTCATGGTTCCCACAACCCTAGTTGTGAGTTTAGCCTAGCATACTCAAGAAAAATAGCCCACAACAATATAAAGAATTCATGATAAACAACTTACTATTGAAGAAGTAATGAATCCACGGATTACAATCTCAAGCAAGATGATTAAAATCCAAGAGTTCAATGAAAATAAATGCAAAATAGTGTTCCTCTTTTGTTCTCTGTCTCTAGCAGTCAAAGACTAAATAAAAATAGAATAAGAATAATTTTTATATACAGGAAAAACCTAATCCAACCTAAAATAGGAAAAATAGCTCCTGCATGGGTATAGGCAACTACGCAGCCCATGAGGGTCCAAACAGACCGTGAAATGGTCTGTAAGTCAACATTTGGCCATCACTTCGCGTCACTGTCTCACGTGCACTGGCACGGTTCGTGTGAGGGTCAAAGGTCCATGAAACGGTCCATCACCCTTGCATTTGAATTTTTGCCGCTGACATTTCGTTCCTCAACATCATGGCCTATGTCACGGTCCATGGTTGGTCACACGGCCCATGACAGGCCCTGTCTCTCTCCACTTATATGATTCTTGTAATATTTGATAGTGACTCTTCAAATTTATGTCACTGT